>JARQOC010000007.1:79839853-79861630 GCA_033576535.1 Allobates femoralis
AACACTGCGGGAAGGCGGCTAAAGCACTCAACACAGTGAATTCGTAGGTGCATCCCTGGAGGGATATCTTGCTAACCAGGCTCCACAGACTATATTTGCATATTAGACTATAAGAGTACACAGACATTACAGCTGAGATCACAAATTATTCTTTTTGTTAAATAAACCATTTCCCTGCCTGTTTTTAAAAAATGTTTTACCTCAAAAGAAAGAATAATCCATGACTCCATATATACTTTTACCTTCTGTGATCCGCGGCTGTAATGTCTGTATACTCTTATATTCTATGATCCCCGGCTGTAATGTGTGTATACTCTTATATTCTATGATCCCGTGCTGTAATGTCTGTATATTCTTATATTTTGTGATCCCCAGCTGTAATGTCTGTATACTCTTATATTCTGTGATTCTGGCTGTAATGTCTGTATACTCTTATATTCTGTGATCCCCGGCTGTAATGTCTGTATACTCTTATATTCTGTGATCCCTGGCTGTAATGTCTGTATACTCTTATATTCTGTGATTCCCGGCTGTAATGTCTGTATACTCTTATATTCTGTGATTCTGGCTGTAATGTCTGTATACTCTTATATTCTGTGATCCCTGGCTGTAATGTCTGTATACTCTTATAATAATTCTGTGATTCCCGGCTGTAATGTCTGTATACTCTTATATTCTGTGATCCTGGCTGTAATGTCTGTATACTCTTATATTCTGTGATCCCTGGCTGTAATGTCTGTATACTCTTATATTCTGTGATTCCCGGCTGTAATGTTTGTATACTCTTATACTCTCTGATCCCGTGTTGTAATGTCTGTATACTCTTTTGTGTCATCCCCTGCCCAGGAACTGAGGTATGATCAGACCATGTCCCTGTACGGTCAGACACATCCATTACACAGTACATAGCAGGGACACATATATAAGATTATCTTAGCACAGGAGCTTTGGTATGATCAGACCACGCCCCTGTACGGTCAGACACATCCATTACACAGTACATAGCAGGGACACATAAATAAGATTATATCAGCACAGGAGATGTGGTATGATCAGACCATGTCCCTGTATGGTCAGACACATCCATTACACAGTACATAGCAGGTACACATGCATAAGATTATCTCTGCACAGGAGATGTGGTATGATCAGACCATGTCCCTGGTCAGACACATCCATTGCACAGTACATAGCAGGGACACATATATAAGATTATCTCAGCATACAAACATTTTTTTAAATCACATCCAATTGTGGAAATTATTATTATTCCAAAATCTATTGATTAAAATTAACTTTGATCAACTATATTCGTGGAACAACCCCTTTAAAAGTTATTTTATTAAAGAACAAATGTGAAAAACACATACCCTGGGCTTGGCCTCAGTTGTGTATCCTGAGTTGTAGAGTGACTGACATCAGCAAAGCCGCCTCAAATGTTGCCTCTTAGCAACCAGTTCAAAAAGGCATTAATTATGGAAAGGAAGCCGCCTAACAAACCAAACTCATTTTGACAGGACTGTGAAACAGCTGCATGCCCGGGCATTCCTGAGACCAAACAGATCGTCCACAGCAAGACACAGTGGAGATTTGGATCTTGGACACCCGTAAGTATATTTTCTTAATGCGTTGCTTCCTGTACCTACATCCTCGCCGTACCCAACGAATTCTGCCACCTCTCCAAAATGCGTCAGCCCCTCTCTAGATTGTCAGCTGTGATATTCAGGCCATGTGTTGAATGTCTTATGCTTTCGTCTATGGATTTGACCTTATGAAAATAAAATGCCATCATTACGGCCATAGCAGGCAGACGCTTGACACCAACCATTAATCATATTTAACGTCTCTACGAGCGGAACGTATTCCATCTCATGACCGCCAATAAACACAGATGACTTCTGTTTATTTTATATCACGTGCCGCATTTATAGGATCTGTTCCTGATAATACAGCTGCGGCCTTAAATTGTCCATCAGGTTCGGTGGCGGTTCACATGAAATATCGGGAATTGTCTTCTCTAATTCTTCATCTAATGTCTCCCCTCTTCTGCCTCCAGTGGAATGAGGTTTATTTTTTTATTGCATTATTTTGTTTAATATTTAATAATTTTAAGGGGTGAGATGGAAAAAATTCAGCAGCGCTGAATCATTATTGTATTTAATAGTCAGCCGCAATGCAAATTAAAAAGGTCTTTGTGTTAATTATTATTTTAACCCCCTCTGCAGGATCTGTGCTACATGTCGGCACAGAGCCTGCAGATGCGGCTATTACAAGCCGGTGTCAGAAGGGTTAAATTGCTGTGGGTGTGCTGCCATCATGTATACACAGAGTATATAGACTCTGTGTATACATGGTGACAAAACACCATGGCAGTGCAGGGGTTAATTCCCTTATTTTACTGCTCCCGGCAATTGTTGGGTGATTTTACATTACTATGAAGTCGCTCTCCTCCTGCACTGAGCTGTCCAGGGTCCAGTGGCGTAGCGTGGGGGGGGCGGGGGGGCGGTCCGCCCCCGGCGGCACATGTGTAGGGGCGGCAATGTGGCAGCTACTGCCATAGGATCCGCGCCCGCCGCCTGCGCTATATACTGAAGCAGTGCAGCACGCCGGCTGCTGGCTGCTTTCAAATCTCCCGCCCCCTGCAGCTCTGTTCTGCACGGAGAGGGAGGTGATGTCATCAGCCAGCGTCCCGCAGGGCAGAGCGCAGGACACAGGCTGGGAGAGACTGGAGGAGGTGAGGGGAGCTGCGAGGAGAGGAGGAGAACGGAGGGAAGAGCTCAGCTTGAAGGTGTCGGTGAGAGGAGAGCAGAGGAGGGAGGGGGTGCTGACTGGCCAGTGATGTGAATGAAGGGAAGTGAGAGCCAGCAGAGGTGGCTACCTGTGCTGCAGGAGGACACCTAGGAGCAGCTCCGGGTCACAAGGTGACTAATCTCCTGCTTTGTAGTGAGTGGGGGAGGGGCGGGGAGTGGGACCCAGCTGCTGTGAGCAGGTGAAGCTGCCCATGTGAACAAGCCCTCCTGCAGCACAGAGGATTGTGAGGAATCTGTAGAATGTGTGTGTGAGTTGTGTGTGTGCGTGTGATAGCAGTGCCTTTGTGTGCGTGTGATAGCAGTGCCTCTGTGTGTGTGATAGCCGTGCCTCTGTGTGTGATAGCGGTGCCTCTGTGTGTGTGATAGCGGTGCCTCTGTGTGTGTGATAGCCGTGCCTCTGTGTGTGTGTGTGATAGCCGTGCCTCTGTGTGTGATAGCGGTGCCTCTGTGTGTGTGATAGCCGTGCCTCTGTGTGTGTGATAGCCGTGCCTCTGTGTGTGTGTGTGTGATAGCCGTGCCTCTGTGTGTGTGTGATAGCCGTGCCTCTGTGTGTGTGTGATAGCGGTGCCTCTGTGTGTGTGTGATAGCGGTGCCTCTGTGTGTGTGATAGCCGTGCCTCTGTGTGTGTGTGTGATAGCCGTGCCTCTGTGTGTGTGTGATAGCCGTGCCTCTGTGTGTGTGTGATAGCCGTGCCTCTGTGTGTGTGTGATAGCCGTGCCTCTGTGTGTGTGTGATAGCCGTGCCTCTGTGTGTGATAGCCGTGCCTCTGTGTGTGTGTGCGGGCCGTGCCTCTGTGTGTGTGTGCGGGCCGTGCCTCTGTGTGTGTGTGCGGGCCGTGCCTCTGTGTGTGTGTGCGGGCCGTGCCTCTGTGTGTGTGTGTGTGAGCCGTGTACTAGGTGTACACCTGTATATTGCCATCCTCTGATCTCTGTACTAGGTGATGACCTGTATACCGTGTTTCCCCCAAAGTAAGCCCCCCCGATTGTAAGGCCGCCTAGGGGTAAAGGAGGGGCCTGCTAATGTAAGGCCTCCCCCGAATATAAGGCCTTACAACCGGGGGGGCTAATGTAAGGCCCCCCTGCTGCTGCAGCTCACATCTTACCCTCCAGGGTCTTCTTGCAGCAGCCAGCGCGTCGGTCCTCCGTTCCCGTCTTCAGCTGACTCCCGGATCATGTGACCGACCGGTCGCACTAACGATGACGTCATGCACTGCGACGGGTCACATGATTCGGGAGACAGCTGAAGACGGGAACGGAGGACCGACGCGCTGGCTGCTGCAAGAAGACCCTGGAGGGTAAGATGTGAGCAGCAGCAGCGGCAGCAGCAAAGGGGGGGCTCAGAACACTGTTCGGGGGCAGTGTGCCAGCAGGAGGGGGCCTGTATGCCACACTGCTGGGCTGTATCCACACTGCTGGGGCCTGTATACCCTGTATACCACACTGCTGGGGCCTGTATACCCTGTATACCACACTGCTGGGGCCTGTATACCCTGTATACCACACTGCTGGGGCCTGTATACCCTGTATACCACACTGCTGGGGCCTGTATACCCTGTATACCACACTGCTGGGGCCTGTATACCCTGTATACCACACTGCTGGGACCTGTATACCCTGTGTACCACACTGCTGGGCTGTATCCACACTGCTGGGGCCTGTATACCCTGTGTACCACACTGCTGGGGCTGTATACTCTGTGTACCACACTGCTGGGCTGTATCCACACTGCTGGGGCCTGTATACCCTGTATACCACACTGCTGGGGCTGTATACCCTGTGTACCACACTGCTGGGCTGTATCCACACTGCTGGGGCCTGTATACCCTGTGTACCACACTGCTGGGGCCTGTATACCCTGTGTGCCACACTGCTGGGGCTGTATACCCTGTGTGCCACACTGCTGGGGTTGTATACCCTGTGTACCACACTGCTGGGCTGTATACCACACTGCTGGGGGCCGTATACCTGTGCTGGGGGCTGTATACCGGGGTGGCGGTCTGCTGTATTTCCCACCCTCGGCTTATACATGAGTATATACGGTGTGTGTGTGTGTGTGTGTGTGTGTGTATATGTATGTGAGTAGGCTGGGGCTGCCAATATAAGACCCTCCCCCGAAAGTAAGACAGGGGGCCACTTTTGGCCCCAAAAAAATGTAAGACAGGGTCTTACTTTCGGGGAAACACGGTATTACTATCTTCCTCCGTGTGCAATGTTTCCTATGTGTATATTACTGTTTATTCTCATTAATTTACAGTTAGATTGTTTTGTATTCAGTGTTTGATTTATTCCATTCTTCTATCTTTGGTGCTATATACTGTATATCCCAGCGTGTTCTATTGGGGAATTGTTAACATTGTTGTTCCAGATAACAATATGATGACTATAATAGGGACACTAGTGATTGGTGATAGGACCTGTGGTGATGTCGCTGCCCGCACTTTACGGTATTACGGCATGACATCATAACTAAGTGGCAGCGGCCGTTCCAGATCCCGGAGGCTGTAAGCGCGCATCCTACAGCAGCTTATCACCATTGAATTTGACCCTGATTAACAGGTACACTTAAGTGGCTCCTAACCCACTAGCGGTACCCCCCTGATCCCCGGAATTATCAACGACCAAGGGGGCGGCAAATTTTTCGACCGCCCCGGGCGCCACAAACAGTTGCTACGCCACTGCCAGGGTCCTGAAGCTTCTGCGTGATATTACTGTAATATCATGGTGGAGCTTCAGCACTAAGGCCAGTGGCTGCCATGGTACACTTTTTGCGTACGTATGCCAATTGCGTACGCAAAAAGCGTACCATGGCAGCCGCCATCCCTGGTGCTGAAGCTCCACCATGATATTACAGTAATATCACGCTGAAGCTTCAGGACCCCGGACAGCTCAGTGCAGGAGGAGAGCGACTTCATAGTAATGTAAAATCACCCAACAATTGCCGGGAGCAGTAAGATAAAGGAATTAACCCCTGCACTGCCATGGCGTGTTGTCACCATGTATACACAGAGTCTATATACTTTGAGTATACATGATGGCAGCACACATACAGCAATTTAACCCTTCTGACACCGGCTTGTAATAGCCGCATCTGCAGGCTCTGTGCCGACATGTAGCGCAGAGGCTGCAGAGGGGGTTAAAATAATAATTAACACAAAGACATTTTTAATTTGCATTGCGGATGACTATTATATACAATATAATGTTTCAGCGCTGCTGTGACAGTTTGACTCGCACCCATATACTTTTAATGGCCACTCGCGCGTTGAAATCACGTGTAATCACAGCATGCTGCGATTGCACTTGCATTTCCATCGCATTGCGAGTGTAATGCGAGAAAATCGCCTTGATGTGACCTGTATCATTTAAAGATACAGGTCCGAGTGCAATGCAATTTTTTTCTTGCATTACACTCGCGCGAGTCTTGTGCCAGTGTGCCTCCAGCCACATAAGGATACTGTGAGAGACAGCTCAGCCGCCCAATAGATTGCAGGGGCATACGGGGTTGTCAAGATTCTGAATGACAACAAAGCTGCCCAATCTGGGACTGTAGCGGAATGGGCCTTTCTCATTACAAATTGAGGATTGCTTTGCAGCTTTATCACGGGCTGGGGCCACTGGGCTCCATCTAGCTATTCATCTTTTAGAGGTGGAGCTGCTAGACTTTCTCCATGTGTCACCCTTTAGGGTGATTCATGGCTATTTAGCTGCCAGAAAAGGGGGTCAAATCACTGCCAGTTGTAGCTTTAAGCTCGGTGGTGTCTGCGTGCCTTGTTCCTGTTCTCAGTCTCTGATTTATTGTTGCTCAACCTCTGACCTTGCTTCTGACTACCCATTTTCCTAGCCCCTTTTGTCATGGTCCTCTACTTTTCTGAAATTTTTATCTCGGACTGTGAACAGACTATACCTTTGTCATCCCCTTTTAGTTATTTGAGCCCTCCTGGTATCTAACCCCAAACCTCCTGACTACCCAGCTTTGTGGCTAGTCCATGTGTAGAGACTAGTGTCTCACCATCGTTTTATTTTGTATTATCTTTATATAACTTTTTTTAATTTAAATTTTTAATATTCAATTCAAAGGGAATTTTATAGCAGAATAACATAGAGACAGATACCCTTATTCCAGGGATTTATCACTTACTTAGCTGCTTGGTGCAGGGTTGATTGGATCCCTGTATTATCTCATGCAGACATAGCAGATTAAGACATCTGCTATGTGTACAAACCCGCCCGCATTCCTGATTGGCAGGTTCCTGTGTAGACTGTACCTTGTCATCAAGCTGTCAATCACTGATGTGGGTAGAATTACACAGATTGACTGGACTGCTATGCACATGACTCCTTGTCAGGCTGTGATAATCTCCTACTGTTAAAACACTGATTGTATTGGAGCTATATCACACAGCCTAATAAGTGATATATCCCTGTAATCAGGTTCTCTTGATTTATATTATGCTGTTCTCAGATTAACTAGCAAAAACCTGCTGAGAAAATCCCCTTAAACTTTTCTTTTTGTTACTTTCAATATAGAATTTGAATCTGCCCACACTTTTACTAGACCTCAGGAGCACTCATGAAAATCTGGGGGGGCCCAAGGTTCAAAATGGCTGCCATTAATAAAACCAGTGAGTGATGTTGCAGTAGCACAAGTGGTATGAAAGGGACTACTCCCCATTTTCTAACAACTTAGATGCCACAGTTGCTGTTCTCCAGGGCATCCAAGGAATTCAGCTGCTGCGATGTTGGCTACCTGAAGTTACAGCGGTTACTGATGAGTGTCTATTGTGTTAAATAGCTGATGTCCACGAGCCCACCACTAGTCCATACGACTGTTCCATACAAATCCTCCCAACTTCTGTTGTACATATGTGATAGATGTTGTGAAAAGCGGGCAGACATTAGGTAGAAGGGAGGATCGTTCATAACTGGGCAATCCTAGGCTATAGGCTCCATAGCAGGCATGTGACCTGCCACCATTGACTGGATGCAACTTTTATGGCTTCTATAATACCCAAAGGTATTATGCCTGTTGGTCCAGAACAATTAATCCAGGTTGAATGACCTGGGTTAAAGTCATCTTCCAAGAGGTCGTGTTTAGAATCGCAGCTCAGCCCCTTTCACTTCAATAGAACTAAACTGCAAGACTGGACACTATATTATTTCTAAAGGAAAGCAGCCATGTTTTCATGGGTAATCCCTTTAAATAAAATCCTAAAGAAAGATTAGGTGCTGATGCCCTAAAAAGATTTCTTCCACAAACCGACCGTGAGCCTTAATCTTATAATTTATAGGATTATGTTACCTTACTAGCCTTCTCGTATATGGTAAGGTCAGAAATCTCAAACCAAGAAGTTAAAAAATCAATATTTTTGCTTGAGGTGTCGGGGGAAATTATTCCAGTTGTATCCTGACCATCAATCTTTGTAATATTTCCCAGTGTTCAGCAACTTGTAGCAAAGGAACCAGAATGAGATACGTCAGCTGTCGTGATGATCAGGGCGCTGTGGCCGACGAAACAGCGTGTTCCCACCTGCCAAAGCCGTCCGCCACTGAGGTGTGTACGGTGACCCCATGCGGACAGTGGAAAGCATTGGACTGGAGCTCTGTAAGTATGAAAATAACTACAACTTAAGATTGCAAAAATATGAATTCAGTAATAAACCTATTTCCCCAATTTTTACAACAGTGCTCGGTAACCTGTGGCCAGGGCAAGGCTGTGCGGCAAGTGGTTTGTGTGGATTTCCTCGGCCAATCGTTTGATAATAATGAATGTGATCCAGAGGACAGCCCGCAGATCGAGCAAGAGTGTTCCATGTCCCCTTGTCAATATGTCAACCATGACTACGGTCGGCCCATTCATCCCTTCCCAAATATAGACCAAAGAGTACGATCAAACCCAACCCTGGCCATCCTGAACAGGAACAGTGGACGTTCTACTGGTTCAAACGGAAGTCAATGGAGAATAGGTCCATGGGGAGCGGTAAGTTTCAAAATACACATAGGCACCATGATTTATCTCATACTGTATTTTATGTTTTTACTAATTTGTTGAGTTTGTGGAGGACCACATCATAATATCCCTTGAATACCATATGGCAGTATAATATAAAAAATATCTAAATATTAAAATTTTGGAGTTTACTTTTATTATTTCCAAGGTCTCCATTTTTTGGCCATGACCAAATCATAGGAACAGAATGGCGGAGTTGGATGGGACCTGCTGGGTCATTTTCTCCAACTCCCTGATCAATGCAGGAATCACTAGACAATACCAGACAGATGTCTGTCCAGCCTCTGTGTGAAGACATCCATTGAAGGAGAACTCACCACCTCTCGTGGTCGCCTGTTCCACTTGTTGTTCACCTTCACTGTCAAAAAGTTTTTTCTAATACCTAATCTGTGTCCCCTCCCATTCAGTTTCATCTCATTGCTTCTAGTCTTTCCTTGTGTAAATGAGAATAAAGCTGATCCCACTACAGTGTAGCAGCCCTTGAGATATTTGTAGACAGCTATTAAGTCTCCTCTCAGTCTTCTTTTTTGCAAGCTAAACATTCCCAGATAGTGAAACCGTTCCTCATAGGACATGGTTTACAGACCGGTCACCATTCTGGTCGCTCTTCTCTGAACTTGCTCCACTTTGTTGACATCTTTATAAAATGTGTGGCCCAAATAATATGATATTTTGATTTTGACATTGCCCAACTGCTATGAATGTATACCCATTTAAAGAAGACTTGTCAATTACAATATTTGTCTTTGTTTTTGTTTTTTTTTAAATTGGTCTAAATGCCACCGTTTTCTTGACATTGGTATACATTTTCTTTTGTTCCTGTGTCTCTTTGTTCCTTAGATCTTTCTTCACTATATGTAAATCTAATCTTTACATGGCGTGCTCCTCTGTGTGCACCTCACAACACATCTTTTTCTAGTCAGGGACTGGAGTACGATTTCTGGCATAAGGAACATTGCCACTTGTTGTCAATTTGATTGTTACTATCATGTTCCACCCAGCTCCCTGGTCTGCGAATGCCATTAGTTGGCAAATATCAGCGCATCCTTGCACTGCGCCCATATTTTGTGACATTTCTACACTTTATATGGCAGAATTTTACCATGAAAAAGCTTTGATGAATCGGTCCAATAGGCTGAAATATTATGGCGAATTAGTCACCATTTTTCCTATATAATTTATTTGATAACATTTCTTTTTAGTGTTCTAGCACATGTGCCGGAGGATTCCAGCGCCGCGTGGTGGTTTGCCAAGATGAAAACGGGTATCCCGCTGCCAACTGTGATGAAAGAAGCAAACCTGCCGAGCAACGTCCGTGCGAGTCCGGACCCTGTCCTCAATGGGCATATGGCAACTGGGGAGAGGTAATTCCATCTAATTCTACCAGCATATGTGAACTAAATATGATTATTTGGTATGGACATGTATGCAGTCTACATATAGCAGTCATCCCTATCTTTAAGTTGGAGAAGTGTACAGCAAGTGTGTTCCGTGCAACTTGCAACCAGCGACAGAAAGTCCAACACATTTGATACATTTCCTACTTTGTCTCGAAGTCACTGGATGTCACAAATTGCAACAAGACACCAAAGGAAATCATTACATCCAATGCTGTAAAGTGACTCGCCCACCTCGAGGCCGTGGGGTACTCGGAACCGGGCTTTGGGTGCATCTGGGGAAGTCAGATGGGTTGAGACCCGACTTCCATGACCCCGGGGGAGTCAGCACTCTCACTCTCTGGCTGGGAGTACTGGGGTTTAGGGAGTATTGGTTGAGAATAAAGTTTATAGGGGAAATTTTCATGACGCCACTTACGGTTCTCAGTCAATATGGACCGACGCTGCAGGTCAGACCTCCGGGGCTGTTGGTATGGCAGCCTGATGTCTTTGCTCCCCATAGGAGGAGCGGGAACCCTGAGACAGAGGCGATTGTTTGTGATGGCTCTGCAAGGCCGAATTTACGCTGGGTCACTTTGTCTCATCCACAGTGGCAGTCGGCGGCTCCGCAGGCGGGGTAATAACGCCGTCTCGCACAGCGTTGGAATTTTGTACCTGGTTTCCTCACTTCAGTTGCAACTGGCCACCAGGCGCTTCTCTCTACCAAGTCCAATCCGGTCTATCCACAAGGAATCGGGATAGCTTGCCCAGGACCCCTTCGTGTGCCTCTCCATTCTCTGGTCACTCGCCCAGCGATATGTCTTCGCCTTTCCTGTCAGTGCCTCCGCACACAGTGTCCCGATCTAGCAGCCACGGGTCCTGTTGGGCAACCGGTACCCGTCTCCTGCCCTTAGTTCGGCAGCCTTCTCAGGGGGTGCGTCGGGTTGCGGCTACCACACCTGTAAACTACATGGCCTCCGGTTCAGGCTTACAGCGTCCGTGCCACGCTTTTGGCTGGTTCCCTGGTTCTTGACCAACCCCTCCGTCCGCCCAGGTCATCTCTCTCTCACCACCTGTGCCCCGGGGTTTTTTCTCGGTTCCCCTTCTCACGTCGGCACACTTGGCTTCCACCTCTTCCACTCACTTCTAACCCACTCACTTCCAGCTAACTAACTTCCCACTGTCTAACTTCCCTTGTCCCCTTCTTTACGGGGCCCTCCCCTGGGTTCACCCATTGTTCCCTGGGTCCTAGGGTGTGTGGATGTGTTTGGTGGGGGCATGAGTTCACTATCCCATTTCCTTTATTACTGCAAAAAATTTAGAGAGAGGGGGAGCGCACTAAGGCGGTAAATGAGGGACACCAGCGTGTTATTAACAAAGGTAATCCACTCACCTGGTATGGTTGTGAGAGTCACAACCACCTGTAGAAGTTTTGGCCGCTGCAGATCCCGGGATGCAAATACATACAGTATAGGAGAAAAAGAGCCGGGGTTTGTCCGCGCTAGACCACAGGGAAAACTGAGGATGCACGCAAACGTTTATTTACACTCAAGCCAACGCGTTTCGTGGCCACCTGGCCACTTCATCAGGGCAGAAATGTTCATTTCCTTTAGTACTGAGACACCACACCCATTCATTGCGTGCAGTACCCCTTTCTGGCGTCCAAACCAGTGGGGCACCACATCCACCCTTGGTAAAGATTAGCTCGTCCCCGAGCGACCCATGGGTTATAAAGATGTCACACAAAATTCACAAAGTTTTTATATGCATGCATGTATAACAAGAAAACACAACATTATTTTGGCTTCGCTTACGGGAGGTTCTGTCTTGAACGTTGCTGAATGGAACATTAACACATTATCATAATACTAGTAAAAAGAAAGTGTAAAATAGAGTCCACTGATTACCGTATATACTCGTGTATAAGCCGACTTTTTCAGCCCAAAAATTGGGCTGAAAAGTCCCCCCCTCGGCTTATACACGAGTCATATACGTGGGGGCTGTGTCCGGGAGCAGGAGGAGGCAGGAGGAGGCTGGAGGAGGTGGGGGAAGGCTGCAATATGAGCGGCTCGTGACGTGAGCCGCTCATAACTTATTCATGATATGCACTGCATCCCCCGCCCATCCGCGGGGGGAGCAGTGCATATCGCCTTACAGCCCCCCAGCACGGGGTATACATCCCCCCCATCCCTCACAGTATGGCGCCCCCTTTCCATGCTGCCGCTGCTGTACAATAAATAGTGTTATTATCTCACCGGCTGTATACAGCCCCCCCCCCCCCCCGTGGTAACCAGGGCCCCCCTTGCTGCACCTGTAAAGGAAGAAGTCAGTATACTTATCGCTGCTGCTGCCGCCGCCGCCGTCGCCGCTCCGCTTCTCGGTCACCGCGCTGCTCCGGGTCTTCACGCTTCCTGTTCCTTCTCCGGCGCTCAGGAAATGACGTCATTGTTCGAGCGCCGGAGAAGGAACAGGAAGCGTGAAGACCCGGAGCAGCGCGGTGACCGAGAAGCGGAGCGGCGGCGGCGGCAGCAGCGATAAGTATACTGACTTCTTCCTTTACAGGTGCAGCAAGGGGGGCCCTGGTTACCACGGGGGGGCTGTATACAGCCGGTGAGATAATAACACTATTTATTGTACAGCAGCGGCAGCATGGAAAGGGGGCACCATACTGTGAGGGATGGGGGCAAGGGGGGCCCTGGTTACCACGGGGGGGGCTGTATACAGCTGGGGCTGCTGTATACAGCTGGGGCCCCTGTATACTACCTATGGGGGGGTCTGTATACCTCTGGGGCTGCTGCTGTATATACCCCCTAGGGCTGCTGCTGTATATACCCCCTGGGGCTGCTGCTGTATATACCCCCTGGGGCTGCTGTATACTACTACTGGGGCTTCTGTATACTACTACTGGGGCTGCCGTATACTACCACTGGGGCTTCTGTATACTACTACTGGGGCTGCTGTGTATATACCCCCTGGGGCTGCTGTATACTACCACTGGGGCTTCTGTATACTACTACTGGGGCTGCTGTATACTACCACTGGGGCTTCTGTATACTACTACTGGGGCTGCTGTATACTACTACTGGGGCTGCTGTATACTACTACTGGGGCTGCTGTATACTACCACTGGGGCTTCTGTATACTACTACTGGGGCTGCTGCTGTATATACCACTGAGGCTGCTGTATACTACTATTGGGGCTGCTGTATACTACCTCTGGGGCTTCTGTATACTACCACTGGGGCTGCTGTATATACCTCTGGGGCTGCTGTATACTACCACTGGGGCTGCTGTATACTACCACTGGGGCTGCTGTATATATCTCTGGGGCTGCTGTATACTACCACTGGGGCTGCTGTATATACCACTGGGGAGGCTGCTGTAACACTGCTGGGGCCTGTATGTACCACTGGGGAGACTGCTTTATACCACACTTCTGGGGGCTGTATACTACCACTGGGGAGGCCTGTACACCACTGCGGGGGCCTGTATACCACACTGCTGGGGGCTGTATACCTGTGCTGGGGTCCACCCTCGGCTTATACACGAGTCAATAGGTTTTCCCAGATTTTGGGGGCAAAAGTAGGGGGGTCGGCTTATACACGGGTCGGCTTATACACGAGTATATACGGTAATAATAAAAAATATAAAATGGAAGTGCAGAGTTCTAAAGTGTCCAATATAGTCTGTTCATGGCACTATAGCCTGGTCAAAGCAACACTTCTTTTTAACATTTTTTATCTTGAAACACAGGGGTGGCAGCATCATGTTGTGGGGTTGTTGTGCTGAAGGAGGGACCGGTGAACTTCACAAAATAGATGGCATCATGAGGAAAGAAGATTATGTGGCAATACTGGAGCAATATTTCAGCCAGAAAGCTAAAGCAAAGGTGGAAATGGGTCTTCCAAATGGACAATGTCCCAAAGCATACTGCCAAACTGGTTGCAAAGTGGCTTAAGGATAACAAAGTCAATGTTTTGGAGCGGCCCTCACAAAGCCTTTTTCCTCATTTGGTATTAAAGGCCCAGTTACACACACAGATAATTGATCTGCGAACAATCTCTGCACAATTATCTCTGTGTGTAACTGGGCCTTTATACTGATTTGGACCATTTTCTGACCCTTTGTCCACTATGTGCGATATTTTCTGTCTCGTCCCCATTATTGGCGTCATTTATAATTATTGAGGTTGAGTTTAATCAGTTTTCAGCTTCTGCTTCTTCACCGTTTTCTTATTTTCCTCCCTTGATGTAATTAGGGGCCTTTCACACTTGCGTTTTTTTCCTAATTTGGAAGATCAGGAAAAAACCTGATTCTTAGGGCCGCTTTACACACACCAACTTCTGTGTCCAACTTCTGAACAGATCTCTGGTTGCAGTGAAATCATGGACACATTTTCCATTTTATGGCTGTGTACAAATGTAATAATGTGACTATGATTTCACTGCAACCAGAAATCTGTTCAGAAGTTGGACACAGAACTTGGACACAGAAGTTGGTGTGTGTAAAGCAGCCCTCAGACTCATCTGGAGTAAGTTAGAAGTTTGATTACTAGTTAATTCCAAAATGACCAGCTTTGATGTGAACTCCATAAGCATATGATAGTGGTTTAGGGCAGTGGTCCCCAACCTTTTTTGCATTGGGGAGCGGCTTCATGCAAGACCATTTTTCCGAGGCCCGTCGGGAAGGGGGAAATGGCATAGGGATGGGGCTTTGGTCATATGGGGCGGGGCTATGGAGAAGGATTGGAGTTTAGTAACCTGTTTCCCCGAAAGATGCGTTACGTCCTATTTCAAGGGATACCTTATTTTTCCATCCCCTTGCAGCCCCCAATATGGTATCCCCATTATCCCCTTGCATTCCCCATCATCCCCTTACAGCGCACAATATCCACATCATCCCCTTGCAGCCCCCAATACCATATCCCCCATCATAATCCCCTTGCAGCCCCCACCTTCCTCCTCCAGCCACCACCATCCTCCTCCTCTTGCAGCCCCCATCGTCCTTCTCCTCTTTCAACCCCCATCGTCCTCCACTTGTAGACCCCACCATCCTCCTCCTTCTCTTGCAGCCCCCACTGTCCTCTTCCTCTTGCAGCCGCCACCATCCTCCTATTGCAGCCCCCATTGTCCTCCTCCTCTTGCAGCCTCCACCATCCTCCTCCTCTTGCACCCACCACCGTCCTCCTCTTGTAGCTCCCACCGTCCTCCTCTTGCAGACCCCACCATCATCCTCTTGCAACCCCCATCATCCTCCTCTTGCAGCCTCCACTGTCCTACTCCTCTTGCAGCCCCCACCGTCCTTCTCCTCTTGCAACCTCCACCATTCTCCTCCTCTTGCAGCCTCCACCATCCTTCTCTTGCAGCCTCCACTGTCCTCCTCCTCTTGCAGCCTCCACCGTCTCTATGCAGCCCCCAATACTGTGCCCCCCATCATCATCTCCATGCAACACACACACACACACAATCACACACTGCTGTCCGGTCCGCCCACCACATGCAGCATTGTGGCGCCTCAGCTCTCTTCCTCATCTGTGGGCATAGATGTACGAGTGAAGCAGCCGGGCCAATCACAGCGCAGCAACCAGTAGCCAATCAGGGCCCGGCTGCTGCACCGTGATTGGCCAACTGCTCCACTCGTACATCTACGCCCACAGCTGAGGAATAGAGCAATGGCGCTGTAATGCTGCAGGTGGGCGGTGACATCTCATTCAGGGAGGCGGGCAGCAGCATCCATTGTTTCGAGCCGCTGCAGAGCACACTGGGTGTAGTGCTCTTCGGCGCTGCGGCCCATCCCGGTCCGGGGCCCGGTGTTTGGGGACCCCGGACTAATGACATAATACCGTTAAACGGTTTAAAAGGGGTCCTTTGCTACTGTGTCTAGATTCCAGAGCATCCTCTTATAAGCCAGCCGCACAACCCTGCCCCGATCAATCGATCAACCACGATGTTTTCAAAATATGAAACATCTATTGTATATGAATATATATATATATATATATATATATATATATATATATATATATTATATAGTCAAAAAAAAGGAAACAGCACCAATTACACCTACTATTGTGCATAGCTTTTTTGAGCACCCTTTGCAGTGTCCATGTATAGAGTAAAGAAATGAAAAAACAGCACAAAATATCAAAACAATTGGGCCTTTATTGCCTGTGGTGTGGCTGGCGACATTTTGGACAGTAAGGCCTTTTTTAAGCTTGAAAAAGGACTTAGTGTCCGAAACGTCGCCAGCCATATATATATGGCACGGTGGCTCAGTGGTTATCACTGCAGTCTTGTGTTCGAATCCCACCAAGGACACCATCTCCCAGGAGTTTGTGTTGTCTCCTCATGTTTGTGTGGGTTTTCTCTAGGATCTAAAGTTTTCTCTCACACTCCAAAGACATTCTGATAAAGTTGAAGCCAGAAGTTTACATACACTATATAAAAAGACACCTATGCATGTTTTAGGTCAATTAGGATTACCATAATTACATTAATTATGTATTAATAATAACATTTGCCAAATACCAGAATAATGAGAGAGACAGAGAATGTTTTAAGGAATTTTTATTACTTTCTGCAAAGTCACAAGTTTACATACATTAAGATTACTATGTCTTCAAACAATTTGGGAACGCTCATATGATAATGTTATGTGTTTGGAAGCTTTTGATAGCTTTGTTGGCAACATCTGGTTTAATTAGAAACACACCTGTGAATGTATTTTAATGCACACCTGAAACACACTGCTTCTTTGTGTAGCATGATGGGAAAGTCTAAAGAATTCAGCCAAGATATCAGGATGAGAATTGTGGACTTGCACAAGTCTGGTTCATCCTTGGGGTGCAATTTCCAGATACCTGAAGGTGCCTCGTTCTGTACAAACAATTATGAGCAAGTACAAACAAGATGGGACTGTCCAGCAATCATAGCGCTCAGGAAGGAGATGGGTTCTGTGTCCCAGAGATGAACGTGCTTTTGTCTGACTTGTGCATATCAACCCAAGAATAAAAGCAAAAGAACTTGTGAACATAATGGTGGAAGCTGATAAGATTTTGTCATTATCTACAGTGAAGCAAGTACTGTGTCACCATGAGCTGAAATCCACTCTGCCAGGAAGAAGCCATTACTCCAAAACAAACATAAAAAGCCAGATTCATTTTTGCAAATTCCCACAGGAACAAAACCTACATTTTTTGGAGACATGTCCTGTGGTCTGATGAAGCTAAAATTGAACTGTTTGGCCATAATGACCATCGTTTCATCAGGAGCAAAATGGGAGAAGCTTGTAAGCCTAAGAACATCATCCCAACTGTGAAACACAGGGGTGGCAGCATCATGTTGTGGGGTTGTTGTGCTGAAGGAGTAATTGGTGAACTTCACAAAATAGATGGCATCATGAGGAAAGAAGATTATGTGGCAATACTGGAGCAATATTTCAGCCAGAAAGCTAAAGCATGGGTGGAAATGGGTCTTCCAAATGGACAATGTCCCAAAGCATACTGCCAAACTGGTTGCAAAGTGGCTTAAGGATAACAAAGTCAATGTTTTGGAGAGGCCATCACAAAGCCTTGATCTCAATTCTATTGAAGATTTATGGGTAAAGCTGAAAAGGCTGCGAGCAAGGCGATCTACAAACATGGCTCAGTTACACCAGTTCGGTCAGGAAGAATGGGCCCAAATTCCTAAGAACTATAGTAAGAGCTTGTGGAAGGATATCCAAAACGTTTGACCCAAGTCATTCAGTTAAAGGGCAATATTACCAAATATTAATGGAGTGTATATAAACTTGTGACTTTTCAGAATGTACCGTATATACTCGTGTATAAGCCGAGTTTTTCAGCCCAAAATTTGGGCTGAAAAGTCTCCCCCTTGGCTTATACACGAGTCAATACGGGGGACACGAGTCAATGGGGGCTGTGAAGGCTGGAGGAGGCGGGGGGAGGCTGCTGTATGAGCGGCCCCGTCACGTGGGGCCGCTCATTATATATGCACTGCTTCCCCCTGTCAATCAGCGGCAGGGGGAAGCAGTTCATATCTGCCACCAAATGCTGGCACTCTCCCCCCTTGTAAGGGGCCCCCCCGCTGGTTATATTACCATCCCGGTCTTCTGCTCAGCGCCGCTCCTCGGTGCTCCGTCCGTCCAGCTACATCCGGGATCCCCGGCCGTCGCAGGCATATGACGTCATCGTGCGACGGCCGGAGATCCCGGATGCAGCGAGGATGGAGCATGAAGAATGGAGCACCGAGGAGCGGCGCTGAGCAGAAGACTGGGATGGTAAGATAAGCAGGAGGGGGGTGAGTGCCAGCATTTGGGGGCTGCTGGATACCCCCTGGGGGCTGCTGTATACCCCCTGGGGGCCGCTGTATTACCCCCTGGGGGCCGCTGTATTACCCCTGGGGGGCCGCTGTATTACCCCTGGGGGCTGCTGTATAACCCCTGGGGGCTGCTGTATACCCCCAGGGCTGCTGTATATACTGCTGGGGCCTGTATGCCACTGGGGCTGCTGTATACTACCACTGGGGCTGCTGGGGCTGCTATATACTACCACTGGGGCTGCTATATACTACCACTGGGACTGCTGGGGCTGCTATATACTACCACTGGGGCTGCTGGGGCTGCTATATACTACCACTGGGGCTGCTGGGGATGCTATATACTACCACTGGGGCTGCTGTATACTACCACTGGGGAGGCCTGTATACCACTGGGGGGGCCTGTATACCACACTGCTGGGGGCTGTATACCTGTGCTGGGGTCCACCCTCGGCTTATACACAAGTCAATAGGTTTTTCCAGATTTTTGGGGCAAAAGTAGGGGGGTCGGCTTATACACGGGTCGGCTTATACACGAGTATATACAGTAATAAGAATGCCTTACAACATTCTCTCATTATTCTGTTTTTTGCCAAATATTAATAATTATGGTAATCCTAATTGACCTAAAATGAGAAAGGTTTATTCCGATTTCATGTCAGATAGTGAGAAAAACATGCATACGTGTTTTTTTATACAGTGTATGTACACTTTTGGTTTCAACTGTATGAAAAATATTAATAAAATATATATTTTTTTTTTTTTCATTTTTTAATCATTTTACAGATATTTATTTGAAAAGTCTATATACTGAGTTTAATAAATGCTTAAGTGCTCTTTCCTTCAATTTCTAGTGTTCGAAAAAATGTGGTTCCGGTACAAGGACAAGACTTGTCGTATGTCAGAGACCTAATGGGGAGCGATTCAATGATCTCAGCTGTGAGATACTGGATAAACCCCCGGACCGAGAACAATGTAACACTCACAGTTGTCCTCCAGACTCTGCGTGGAATACTGGTCCTTGGAGCTCGGTATGACCATAAATATATATATATTTTATTTACTAATGACAAATGGAATTTTATCCATCATTTATTTTTATAAGACCGAGGTCTTGTATGATATAGATTCAATGCTATTCCTATCTGAACCTTGCACTTAGTGATGCTGTAGACACGATTGTCAGTTTTCATGTCAATCATAACTTGTCGTCCACTGTAAATCCAGTTCGGCATGTTTTTCCTTAAGAAAAGAACGAGCTTTAATTCCTTCGGCCGCATCAGCGTGATGCCCAGTCGAATGTTTGCTACATTTTTGTCATCACGCAAAGGATTTCTCAATAGAACGAACATGTAAATTGCACAGAGAACAGACACCAAAAACATTCAAAAATACGTATATGATATGTTTATGTTTTTGTGAAAAATACCAATTTTTTTAGTAGTGATTTTATATGAAGAAATTTATTTTTTAGGATTTTTTATAATTATAGTTAATTTCCGATACAACTATGGCACATCAGTGCAGTCCTGTGGTCAGACTCCTTAATATCAAGGGCAATTTTTATTTTTATGACTTATGTTAGAATATTTATTTGACAGTGTGTAGAAGAATATTTGTTATATTCTCTAGATAAAAGACAGTTGGTTGTAGTGTGTGATATCCCCAAAAAATAACATATTTATATAAATAAAAAATGTGTGTATATATATATATATATATATATATATATAATATATATATATATATATATATATATATATATACTTTCATATAAACACTCCTCAATACTGAAATTACAAAATGAAGAAGGAAAGTTTGTTATACCTGATGATCTGCCAATGATGAAAAATGTAAACAGAACTTTAAAAACATCTCAGTCTGTTCTGTAACAAGTATAAACTTTGAGTAATCCCCGCACTTACATGTCTTGACAAATTTTTAATGAGATTACTGATAGTCGTCTGAGGAATAGTCTGCAACACTGCCTGCACTTGGTCAAATCATCAAGATCCTCTGTTGGCAGCACCTTGTGCCATTGCTAATCAATGATGACCCGAATGTGTCCAATGGGAGACAAGTCCAGAGACTATGCAGGCCATGGAACATTTAGACAACACAGGCTGCTCACAAGCAACGTGGCCTGGTGTTGTCATGTTAAAAATGTAATGTTAAGTCATTCATGTACTTGTAAAACAGAGGGATCTGGATTCTGTGCATTATGCCAACTTACACCATAATTCTGGGAGTAGGGCTGGTGTGACTTTCCCTCGTGAAACCCATTTTATGATGTTGCCTACATGGTCGCAACAAATTTGAACAATGATGCATAGTCATTCATTCTGTCCTGCAAGTGACATTAGAACTCACATACCAGCCTAAAGCATTAAACCACATCTACACAAACCAGCTGAAGGCGTTTACATGATACTAACCCCTTCACGACCTATGACAGAAATGTACGTCATGGGTCGTGTCCTGCACTTTGATGTGAGCATCACATCATTCCCCTGACATCTCAGCTGATGAGCTAACAGCACCAATTGAATCCGCCATCCGATCGATGCAGGTAAACCTTGAATGACCAGTGAATGACAGGGCGATCCAAAGGCGATCCCGGGACCTCACAACCGTACTAGAGGGACCAGTCACTTTCCAGTCCCCATTTCAACTGCCAGAATGACACAGGGGGTCCTGTGCAATCAAATGAATGGGCCTGATGTTCCCGTGGTTCCTTGTTTTTCTCCTCTCCTGTGACTCTCCTGCTAATTCTACCCTGTAAACCCTTTTTACAGACAATTACTTAACCATCTGCTGGAGCAGGTCCTGAGAAGTGATTTACACTAACTCTACCCAGTATTCAATGTATTCACACATTTCCAGGAGGAATTACAAAGGGACTGAACAGCAAAGTGCCCAAAGATAGGGTATTCATTATTTGGTACAATAGACTTAAGAAGAGCTGTTCTGGCTTCTTTAAAGGGATTCTCCTAAATCTGGCATTG
Source organism: Allobates femoralis (assembly GCA_033576535.1). NCBI lineage: Eukaryota > Metazoa > Chordata > Amphibia > Anura > Aromobatidae > Allobates > Allobates femoralis. The sequence goes on from JARQOC010000007.1 coordinate 79,861,366, forward strand.
ATTAATACTTGTTACCGCCCCTCTTCATACCTGAGATATGGAGTTTCCTTCCCTGTATATAATTTTAGTTGTTTTCTTTGCTAAGTGGGTGTGATCCTCGACAAGACTCCCAAAGAGCAAAGTTGACCATCACGCCCACTTGACTAGAAGGTGCAAGAACAAGAGGAAAACAAGAGAAACAACGGCAGATTCAGTTGAACAGCAATCAATCAATCCCATATTTATAGCAAGTGACAGGTCCTATTTAAATGATAGGTATCGAGGT
>JARQOC010000007.1:79861730-79923109 GCA_033576535.1 Allobates femoralis
GATCACTCTGTGTGAAATGACTCTATATAATATATGCGTTGCACTTTATGTATTGATGAATTACTGAAATAAATTAACTTTCTGATGATATTCTAATTCATTGAGATGTACCTGTATAAGATCAGAAAAATCTGGAAATTTTATCCTGACACAGTGCCACTATAGTCTATGGGCTGTGTGTGGTATTGCAGCTAAATCCCATTCATTTTACAATGTCTGAGCTGCAATACCAGATACAGCCTACGCACCAGGGTGGCGCTGTAATAACAGATGTAAAATACTTTTACTGATTATGTGTCTTTTTTGCAGAAGAAAAGAAATCGCGATTGTCCTGCTTCTGTTTCTTAGAACTCTCTATGACATATGCGAAGCATTCTGGGGGCCTACTGTTCTTAAAATAAGCGCCATGCTGGGATTTCGGCATATGGCGTACATATGCTGAAATAATCTTTTCTTCTCCCCTCTGTGTACCTGGAACACAAAATTGAAATGTTCTGTTATTTTCAGGAAAACACATTTTTTATTAGATGTGTCAGACACACTGTAAACACATACGGATATTTTCGTGTACATATAGTCGGGCCCCATTAGTCACTTACCCGGCAAAAAGGTCAGATGGTTACATGTTCATACCAAGTCCTGCTTTTAACTAAATTGACTGTTTCTTAGGTGATTGATGAAACAGTTCGCTGCGCTTAAATTACTCTTGTTATTTTTTGTAGTACCTGACTCAATTTTATGTAAAGGAAATTCTACCTTATAATGAAACCTAATGAAGAACATATACCCCTCCTCCCCTTGACATAGCCAAAGACATGCTAGGTTTCCACTGTGACTTTAAAGCAGTGGTTCTTAACCGGGTTTCGATCGAACCCCAGGGATATGGTGTCGGTCTCAGGGTTTCGGCGGAGCCTCCGCCACGGAGGTCAACACACTCCCGACGGCTGCATGTAGATTTATCACTAAAGAAGGGTTCGGTGAATGTGCGTATAAAACTGGTGGGTTGGGTACCTCAAACAAGGTTAAGAACCACTGCTTTAAAGGGTTTGTTTATTATATATATATATGTATATAGAGGTGTTATCAGTCATTGTACACAAGCGGGGTGAAGAGGTGAGCGGTGAAATCGCCAATTGAGAATGATGGATCCAGTGTTGTCTACTGTATATAGAGGTGTTATCAGTCATTGTACAGGAGGAGGTGAGCTGTGATATCACCTATTGTGAATGGTGGATCCTGTGTTATCTACTGTATATAGAGGTGTTATCAGTCATTGTACAGGAGGAGGAGGTGAGCTGTGATATCATCTATTGTGAATGGTGGATCCTGTGTTATCTACTGTATATAGAGGTGTTATCAGTCATTGTACAGGAGGAGGAGGTGAGCTGTGATATCACCTATTGTGAATGGTGGATCCTGTGTTATCTACTGTATATAGAGGTGTTATCAGTCATTGTACAGGAGGAGGAGGTGAGCTGTGATATCATCTATTGTGAATGGTGGATCCTGTGTTATCTACTGTATATAGAGATGTTATCAGTCATTGTACAGGAGGAGGAGTGAGCTGTGATATCACCTATTGTGAATGGTGGATCCTGTGTTATCTACTGTATATAGAGGTGTTATCAGTCATTGTACAGGAGGAGGAGGTGAGCTGTGATATCACCTATTGTGAATGGTGGATCCTGTGTTATCTACTGTATATAGAGGTGTTATCAGTCATTGTACAGGAGGAGGAGGTGAGCTGTGATATCACCTATTATGAATGGTGGATCCTGTGTTATCTACTGTATATAGAGGTGTTATCAGTCATTGTACAGGAGGAGGAGGTGAGCTGTGATATCATCTATTGTGAATGGTGGATTCTGTGTTATTTACTGTATATAGAGGTGTTATCAGTCATTGTACAGGAGGAGGTGAGCTGTGACATCACCTATTGTGAATGGTGGATCCTGTGTTATCTACTGTATATAGAGGTGTTATCAGTCATTGTACAGGAGGAGGTGAGCTGTGACATCATCTATTGTGAATGGTGATTCCTGTGTTATCTACTGTATATAGAGGTGTTATCAGTCATTGTACAGGAGGAGGAGGTGAGCTGTGATATCACCTATTGTGAATGGTGGATCCTGTGTTATCTACTGTATATAGAGGTGATATCAGTCATTGTACAGAAGGAGTAGGAGGTGAGCTGTGATATCATCTATTGTGAATGGTGGATCCTGTGTTATCTAATGTATATAGAGATGTTATCAGTCATTGTACAGGAGGAGGAGGAGGTGAGCTGTGACATCACCTATTGTGAATAGTGGATCCTGTGTTGTCTACTGTATATAGAGGTGTTATCAGTCATTGTACAGGAGGAGGAGGTGAGGTGTGATATCACCTATTGTGAATGGTGGATCCTGTGTTATCTACTGTATATAGAGGTGTTATCAGTCATTGTACAGGAGGAGGAGGTGAGCTGTGACATCACCTATTGTGAATAGTGGATCCTGTGTTATCTACTGTATATAGTGGTGTTATCAGTCATTGTACAGGAGGAGGTGAGCTGTGATATCACCTATTGTGAATGGTGGATCCTGTGTTATCTACTGTATATAGAGGTGTTATCAGTCATTGTACAGAGGAGGAGTGAGCTGTGATATCACCTATTGTGAATGGAGCATCCTGTGTTATCTACTGTATATAGAGGTGTTATCAGTCATTGTACAGGAGGAGAGGTGAGCTGTGATATCACCTATTGTGAATGGTGGATCCTGTGTTATCTACTGTATATAGAGGTGTTATCAGTCATTGTACAGGAGGAGGTTAGCTGTGATATCACCTATTGTGAATGGTGATCCTGTGTTATCTACTGTATATAGAGGTGTTATCAGTCATTGTACAGGAGGAGGTGAGCTGTGATATCACCTATTGTGAATGGTGGATCCCGTGTTATCTACTGTATATAGAGGTGTTATCAGTCATTGTACAGGAGGAGGTGAGCTGTGATAATCACCTATTGTGAATGGTGGATCCCGTGTTATCTACTGTATATAGAGGTGTTATCATCATTGTACAGGAGGAGGAGGTGAGCTGTGATATCATCTATTGTGAATGGTGGATTCTGTGTTATTTACTGTATATAGAGGTGTTATCAGTCATTGTACAGGAGGAGGTGAGCTGTGACATCACCTATTGTGAATGGTGGATCCTGTGTTATCTACTGTATATAGAGGTGTTATCAGTCATTGTACAGGAGGAGGTGAGCTGTGATATCACCTATTGTGAATGGTGGATCCCGTGTTATCTACTGTATATAGAGGTGTTATCAGTCATTGTACAGGAGGAGGTGAGCTGTGATATCACCTATTGTGAATGGTGGATCCCGTGTTATCTACTGTATATAGAGGTGTTATCAGTCATTGTACAGGAAGAGGAGGTGAGCTGTGATATCACCTATTGTGAATGGTGGATTCTGTGTTATCTACTGTATATAGAGGTGTTATCAGTCATTGTACAGGAGGAGGTGAGCTGTGACATCATCTATTGTGAATGGTGGATCCTGTGTTATCTACTGTATATAGAGGTGTTATCAGTCATTGTACAGGAGGATGAGGTGAGCTGTGATATCACCTATTGTGAATGGTGGATCCTGTGTTATCTACTGTATATAGAGGTGATATCAGTCATTGTACAGAAGGAGTAGGAGGTGAGCTGTGATATCATCTATTGTGAATGGTGGATCCTGTGTTATCTAATGTATATAGAGATGTTATCAGTCATTGTACAGGAGGAGGAGGAGGTGAGCTGTGACATCACCTATTGTGAATAGTGGATCCTGTGTTGTCTACTGTATATAGAGGTGTTATCAGTCATTGTACAGGAGGAGGAGGTGAGGTGTGATATCACCTATTGTGAATGGTGGATCCTGTGTTATCTACTGTATATAGAGGTGTTATCAGTCATTGTACAGGAGGAGGAGGTGAGCTGTGACATCACCTATTGTGAATAGTGGATCCTGTGTTATCTACTGTATATAGTGGTGTTATCAGTCATTGTACAGGAGGAGGAGGTGAGCTGTGATATCACCTATTGTGAATGGTGGATCCTGTGTTATCTACTGTATATAGAGGTGTTATCAGTCATTGTACAGGAGGAGGTGAGCTGTGATATCACCTATTGTGAATGGTGGATCCTGTGTTATCTACTGTATATAGAGGTGTTATCAGTCATTGTACAGGAGGAGGAGGTGAGCTGTGATATCACCTATTGTGAATGGAGCATCCTGTGTTATCTACTGTATATAGAGGTGTTATCAGTCATTGTACAGGAGGAGGAGGTGAGCTGTGATATCACCTATTGTGAATGGTGGATCCTGTGTTATCTACTGTATATAGAGGTGTTATCAGTCATTGTACAGGAGGAGGTTAGCTGTGATATCACCTATTGTGAATGGTGGATCCTGTGTTATCTACTGTATATAGAGGTGTTATCAGTCATTGTACAGGAGGAGGAGGTGAGCTGTGACGGGAATTGATCTTGTTTAATGTCTCTCTGATCTGGATTACAAAGGGTGTACAAAATGTCGGGATCCTCCTCAATGATGTTCACATGCCTTTCTAAAGCATAAATGTGGGTGCTATTTTCTTAGTTTATAACTTTGGTTTTCCTTCTGTTTTTAGATAAACTAGAGCAATTTTCTGCATTCACCATTTAGTTTATGGCCCCTGTTATTTTTTTCTACTTGCAATCCTATTTGCTTAGATTATGATGAAATAATAGATACAGATAAGATGACAAATAGCACATATAGCAAACTGATAAATGTATTAATGCTGAAGACCTAAAGAGTATAGCATATCAAAGAGAGATGGGGCACCGAGGAGCAGTACAGATACTTTAGAAGATAAAAAGAGAAGAATGGTAAATGTACTACACTGTAATAGCGTCCGGCTGTAGAGAGGTCCCGGGGTCCTGGGAATAAAGAACTGAAGTGGCATTAGTCTTAGTCTGTAGTTAAGCACTAGTGATACATAGGGGGACGGGTTTCTGAAAAATTGTAAAAAGGTGGAGGGGGAATATAGATGCAGCATGTGCCAAATTCACCAATTTGGCAGCTATCTATAAAAGTTAATTAGCAGGTGGCCTTAAAGTCACTTGCTAATTATCTCACAAGCACCCTGTTACAAGGTTTCAGGACAGTTCATAGCAAAGTTAATCGATAGAGATGATGTGTTACATTGGTGAATGGGAGATCTGTCGTTAATATGTATTGCTGAGAATATACCATTATGCTTTGCAGGGAAGGTAAACTTTATTTGCCCTTATTTTTCTGTGGGATAAGGGAAAAAGCATCAAAAATGCATGTAATCCGCACCTAAGAATGTCAATAACGTTTTGTTAAAGCCAAATTCCAGGAAGTTTATAAAAACAAAGTAGCTTTATTTAAAGCATAACACACCAAGATGAGACAAAACCTATTACACCATGGGTGTAGAAATTCTGCAACATCAAACACTCACCAAAACCTCATTGTGGGAATGTACCCTAAGGAGGAAAGAAACATATCAACAAAAAAGCAAAGGAAGGAAGTACAAGAAATTTAAAAAAAAGAAGAGGAAGAAAATAAAATAAAGGAAGAGAAAGGAAAGGAGAGGAAGAGAAAGAAGAGAAAAGGAAAAGTGAGGAAAGGAATAGAGTGGAGAGAAAAGGAAGGGAGAATAACAGAGGAAATGAAAGGAGAGGAAAGGAAAGGTGAGAAAAGGAAAGGAGGAAAAGAGAGGAAAAAAAGAGAAGAAAGGTAAGGACAGGTGAGGAAAAGAGAAGAAAGGAGAGGAAAGGAAATGAAAGATAAGAAAGGAAAACAAAGTAAAGGAAAGGAGAGGTGAGGAAAGGAGAGGGGTGGGGAGGAAATGAAAGGAGAGAAGAGGAAAAGAGAGCAAAGCAGAGGAAAGGAAGCGTAAGGACAGGAAAGGAAAGCAAATGAGAGGAAAGGAAAGAAGAATAAAGAGAGGAAAGGAAAGGTGAGGAAATGAAAGAAAAGGAGAGAAAAAGAAATGGAAGGAAAGGCAAGGAAAGGAAAAAAAGAAGTAGAGAAATAAAGAACAGTTAAGTGAAGAATGAAATCAAGAAGGAAGAAACAAATAAAGTAGAACACAAATAAATATAGCAAATGATTAACATTCATGCTCATCTGCCTCATCTCAGCAGATATCACAAGCCACTAACTATAGAGCAAAACTTTTTGGGATGCTGCTAGACTTCAGTTTTTCCAAACCTGAGATATGGTGATAAACAGCTCAATTTAGGGTGAAGCGTCTGCTGTCTCTCCATTACATTAACCTCTGTAACAAATGAGGCATCTCCCATGCTGGAATAAATGCATTACACCTCATGTCCATCTGTTGCTGAGGACAGTCCGTCTTTGTTAGACTCCATGTGTTGTTACTCCTGTATTTATGCAGATTATTGCCTGCTCACAATTCTGCAGCTAAAGATGTATTCCCATACAGTCCCTGACAAAAGTTATGTAAATAAAAGCTTATAACCTGATGTTAAATTCATCCATTGGTTTTATAAATTACTCTTTGGAAAGCTGATACCCTCCAAAATGTGGTTTAGGTTAAGAAAATAAATTGTCATCAATGCTGAAATATTGATCATTTAAGGAACACACAATGGTCAGATTTTGGCAAGACAAACGTTTTGTCGCCCACAGAAAGTAATGTGATATTCAAACAAATAATTAACTTAAAATACAAATACATGTTGCATAACATTGGTGAATGAAGTTGTGGTGCTATTAGAGTCATATTTAATATTTTGTGTGGCTTCCATGAGCTTGAAGGACTGCATCCACGCGGTTCAACAATGATTCATGCAATTTATTAATGAAGTCATCAGGAATAGCAAAGAATGCAGTCTTACATGCCTGCAAGAGTTCATCTAGATTCTTTGGTTTTGTCTTCCAAGCTTCCTCTTTCATCCTACCCCAAACATGCTCAAGTGATGTTCATGTCTGGTGACTGGGCTGGCCAGTCCTTGAGCACCTTGATCTTTGTTGCCTGGAGGAACTTTGTTGTAGAGATGGATGTATGAGATGGAGCACCATCCTGCTGCAGAATTTGACCCCTTTTATGATTTGGAATGTAAGAGGTAGCTAATACTTCTTGATATTTTAGGCTATTGATATTGCCTTCTACCTTGCAAATGGTTTGCAGACCCCCAAACTGAATGTAACCCCAGACCATGATCTTTCCTCCACCAAATTTGGATCCATACGGGCTCCAGTAGGTCTCCTGCAGTATTTGCGGCAGCTGTGGTGTAATTCTTCTGAAAATTCATTAGAGAAATTCATCTTCTGCCACATTTCTAGAGTCCATCTGTTTAGCAGGCTGTGGGACTTTGCAAATGCCACACATTTTTTTATTTACCTTTTGTTTAGTGCTGGCTTCTGGGCACTGATTCGACCATAGAAGCCATTTCGAGACAGAATTCTACAAACTGTTCTAGTTGACACAGGGACTTGAGGTGACCAGGCCTGTTGGAGCTCTCCTGCAGTGGAAGAGGGGCTTGCTTTCGATTTTCTAACCAAAAACGTTTCTCCTGAGCAGTTGTCTTGCGATGTCTGCCAGACCTGGGCTTGTCAAACACATCTCCAAATCTTTTTTTAATTCTTTGTCCTTGGCACTGAGACACATTAAATGTGCCAGCCACTTCTACAGTGGATTTGGTCTTCAGCCTCTTGATAATCAAGACTTTGGTCGCAGGGTGGATTTTAGCATGTTGTCAGAGCTCAAGTTGCAGTTCAAGTGAAGGTTTGGGGTGCTGGGTTTCTTTTTAGACACACCCACTAATTAACTGATCATTTACGGAGCACAGGTGAGGATGTAAACTAGGATTGGGTGCATTATATGACCAGGAGAAAGAACGTTTGTCTTGCCAAATCTGACCATTCTGTGTTCATTAAATGATCAATATTTCAGCATTGATGCCAATTTATTTTCTTAACCTAAAACACATTTGGGAGGGTTTCAGCTTTCAAAAGAGTGATTTATAAAACCAATGGATGAATTTAACATCAGGTTATAAGTTTTTATTTACATAACATGGATAAGCGACATAACTTTGTCAGGGACTGTATTATACAGTGGTGGAATATGGCTAGGGCAAGCCTTCTTGTTATAATTGGTAGGATCCGACCTAAAGGTCAATGGCCAATCCTGACAATGAAGTGGCCATAGTACTGATTTCATTTGGGGAAAGAGAAGACATGACACATGAGGGAGCAACACCAACTCTCAGAATCATACATTCAAATGAGAAAAAACTTTATTAATGTATGGTTCATTGCTCTCATAACGTGTGTTGATACCCCCACTGCATGACCCTGATTACATTTGATCACCACGGTTATTCCACCTTCTATAATTACCTACCTACTATGTCAGGCACTTCAAATATTGCCATTGTAATGAAATGTATTTTATACATGCGGTCATTGACCATGGGGGTGCACTATGGTTTTAAATGTTTTTATCTTTCCCACTTTGTACATTAATAAAGTTTTTTCTCATTTGAATGTATGATTCTGAGTGTTGGTGTTGCTCCCTCATGTGCCATGTCTTCTCTTTCCCCAAACTATTGCCTTAACCTGGCACGGTGAGCACCCCGTTTATCATTCATATTGTGGTACACCCATACTCACGCTCTTGTATAGTACTGATTTCGGGCTGCCTATGTAACGCCCACCGAGTAAATCGCCACCAAAAGTACTGCACTTCTGCAGTTAGGATGTGTAGTGCCTGAGTTTTTCAGATGTCGGGATGGTATGGTTGAGCCCACAACACACACACATGCAGTGACAGGCCCCTGGGACAATGGGTGGACCCTGAGGGAGGACCCAGGCTACAAAAGGGGGAAAGGAATGTGTTAGACAGAGGAGCCAGTAGTAGGAGACCAGGAGGAGAGGAGTAACATCGACTGACGAGGAGTGGCAGTGTAGAGGCGGTGTGGTGCTGACTCCCGTAGGCCGAAGCTACACCACCATGCTTTCCCGCGGGAGGGAGAGAACTGACTGGTAGAGATGGAGAAGATGTGGAGAAGTCACTGAACACCCGTACGCCCGAATCTGACGAGACAGCGGGATTAGTGGACGAGACAGGGGCCCGGACCTGCAGACGGTGCGGAAGCTGCATGCCCGGGCCATAAACCTGGAGGCCTCAGACTTCTAACGGGATCTGTGGCCAAACACTCAACATGTCTTGGGGAAAGTGGCCAAAGTAGGGAGCAGCTCCCGGGAGAGTGACCTAATGGCGCCCGGGACCTACAAGCACGCCGTGGCCACCGATACTTGAGCCCTGTGCGTCGGAGAGCGTTAAGAGCCTGGGGAGCAGAGTGATGATACGTTCGCCTAAGAGGAGAACTACCACTTATAGTGCTGAGAGGAGAGACCCACCAGAGACTGATACAACGAGAAGGAAGAGTAGGGGCACCAACACTGGCTTGACTGTACAGACCTGACCCTGGAGAAAGAGCAGTACCGGAGACTGGCAGGAGTGTACCCGGCGGCCATGTTTAACACCTGAGTAAAAGTAACCAAACTGCAGCTGTGGTGTGAGAAACATTTATTTGCGGCGACCATTGGCCGCAGAGGCCGCCTGTAACACCAAGAGTACTGTGAACTGAGCAAGCAACTGCCAAGGTATCGAGCCAAGGAATACCACTCCACTGCCCAGGGGAATATGCTCCACCTGCGGGGAGTGATGCCATCCAAGCTGCCGATCACCATCTCCAGAGGTTCTGAAGCAGTGGCGGCCGCCTTGGCCGCATATCGCAGGTGGCGTCACAAATACTCCTGGCGTCACGAATACCCTTTTTATCCCCTCAGACTTTCCCTAACATCTCCCCTGTTTATTTAAATGACACCGCCAGGGTCACGGCACCGGGTCTCGGCCCCCGTCTGTTCCCGTGAAAAGAACCGAAGAATAGGTGAAGAAGTTATGAATAGATACTGTGCAGTTTAAAAATCTGTACCTTTGTCAATGTAGTTACCCACGGATGAAGTGGTAAGTGCAAAACACACATCAAAAGAGGGTGGCTGCCTATTTTTTAGGGAGAATATTACTTTTTGATTATCTCTTGATGTTATACCAGCATTATACACTGTACTGGGGGTAGTCATGACTTCTTTTACTCCTATGTTCACATTTACTTACAAGTGATAGGCAAACCCGAACTGTAAAATTCAGGGTCTGTACCGAACACTTAGTGTTCGTACACAGATCCCGAACACGGGTTTCCCTGGGAAATCCGTGTTACAGTTCAGGACCGGGGGCTGTAAAACAAGGCACATGAATTTTAAACCTCATCATTATACTTACCGGGTCTCGCGTCCTCCCATCCCACGGCGCTGCGTCTACTTTCAGGCCACTTATTATCTTTTATGAATATTCACTTCACTGGCTCCAACAGCCAATCACAAATGCTATCACACAGAATGGACGTCTATGATTAGCTGTGTCATTACCAATGGTGATTACAGTTCAGGGACCCGATGGCCACGTCCAATCACCATTAGTAATGACACAGCTATTATCTGCAGCTATTTATATATGTACATGGTGGTACATAACTCATATTGGCCATATTAGGGTTGATTATATGTAGCAGTTTCCTGCAATACATGCACTAGCACTTTATTGAGGCTTGGATATTTGTACACTGTGTGTAGAATTATTAGGCAAATGGGTATTTTGATCACATGATACTTATTATACATGTTGTCCTACTCCAAGCTGTATAGGCCTGAGAGCCAACTACTAATTAAGTAAATCAGGTGATGTGCATCTCTGAAATGAGGAGGGGTGTGGTCTAAGGACATCAACACCCTATATAAGGTGTGCTTAATTATTAGGCAACTTCCTTTCCTTTGGCAAAATAGGTCAGAAGAGAGATTTGAAGGACTCTGAAAAGTCTAAAATTGTGAGATGCAGCAGTCTTGAAATTGCCAAACCTTTGAAGTGTGATCACCGAACAATCAAGCGTTTCATGGCAAATAGCCAACAGGGTCGCAAGAAGTGTGTTGGGCAAAAAAGGCGCAAAATTACTGCCCATGAATTGAATCAAGCGTGAAACTGCCAAGATGCCATTTGCCACCAGTTTTGCCATATTTCAGAGCTGCAACGTTACTGCAGTATCAAAAAGCACAAGGTGTGCCATATTCAGGGACATGGCCAAGGTAAGAAAGTCTGAAAAACGACCACCTTTGAACAAGAAACATAAGATAAAACGTCAAGACTGGGCCAAGAAATATCTTAAGACTGAGTTTTCAAAGGTTTTATGGACTGATGAAATGAGAGGGACTCTTGATGGGCCAGATGGATGGGCCAGAGGCTGGATCAGTAAAGGGCAGAGAGCTCATCTCCGACCCAGAGGCCAGCAAGGTAGAGTTGGGGTACTGGTATGAGCTAGTATCATCAAAGATGAACTTGTGGGACCTTTTCGGGTTGAGGATGGAGTGAAGCTCAACTCCCAGACCTACTGCCAGTTTCTGGAAGACAACTTCTTCAAGCAGTGGTACAAGAAGAAGTTGGTATCGTTCAAGAAAAACATGATTTTCATGCAGGACAATGCTGCATCACATGCATCCAACTACTCCACAGCGTGGCTGGCCAGTAAAGGTCTAAAAGAAGAAAAAATAATGACATGGCCCCCTTGTCCACCTGATCTGAACCGCATAGAGAACGTGTGGTCCCTCATAAAATGTAAGATCTACAGGGAGGGAAAACAGTACACCTCTCGGAACAGTGTCTGGGAGGCTGTGGTGGCTGCTGCACGCAATGTTGATCGTAAACAGATCAAGCAACTGACAGAATCTATGGATGGAAGGCTGCGGAGTGTCATCATAAAGAAAGGTAAAGCAAAAAGTTGCGCCACACTGATCCCACAAATTGGATAAGGGTTAATCAGAGATACACTAACCTGGATCTGTTGTGCGCCGCACAACAAGGAATGGAGTACAGGGTGAGTGTAAGATCAGTCTGTTTGTCCTGAGACGACCTTCCACTTGGCTTCGTGTAGTAAGGCTCCGCGGTCGGGCCGACCGTGTCCAACGGGCCTGATCACTTAACCCCAGGGGAGGTAGCTCTATTGTATGTTCAGCAGGGTCTCTCCTCCATCAGCTCTCATACCACACCCCGAAGGGAGGAGGGTAATGAAGAGAAGGAAATATAGTATGGAAGTGAGCACTAGAAAAGACCATGGAACTGAAAATTAAGAGAATTACCTCTAAGTTTATTAAAAGGTGGGTGGAGCGAGCCCTCCCACCTATATTTCCTTCTCTTCATCATAAAGTAAGGAGGCTATATTGGCCACTAATTCTTTTGTGTTTTGTTTAAGCATGTCAGAAATGTTTATTTCTAAATTTTGTGCAGTTATATTGGTTTACCTGGTGAAAATAAACAAGTGAGATGGGAATATATTTGTTTTTTATTAAGTTTCCTAATAATTCTGCAGAGTAATAGTTACCTACACAAACAGATATCCTCCTAAGATAGCTGAATCTAAAAAAAACACACTCCAACTTTTAAAAATATTAAGCTTTGATATTTATGAGTCTTTTGGGTTGATTGAGAACATAGTTGTTGATCAATATTAAAAATAATTCTCTACAATACAACTTGCCTAATAATTCTGCACACAGTGTAGTCATGCAGACCAGAAAAGCTGGTGTATCTAGCTATAGACCCTTTAATACTTTTTGTTATTTGTCTGTTTTGATTGACTTAAGCCTTGTAATGAGTGAACTGCCTACATGTGATTCATTAATATTATGAGCCTTTGCTGTTCTTATATATCCCATTACTTTGTATATTGAGCTGCACCTATAGAGCACATTTATTTCAGCGTGTCTTCCCAGATTATTAATACCAGGGAAACCCTTGGCCACACACTCGTATTGATTCTAACACAGATCACTTAGTAACCTCCTTGTATCCTTGACTCTCTCTTTTTACTCGGTGTCATGTTTGTGGATATGTTAAATAAAATTCTCAACTCTGTTTGCAAATTAACAGTTTGATCTCTCGTGTTTGAAGAGTAGTCCACTTATCCTGGTTTTTTATATATTTTTTTCCCGGAACACCCCTGTATAGGGATACAGCTTTAAATTAGCACTGTGCTCCCTCATTCACCAGATCAGTGGAGATCCCAGAGGTCTACATTGCTCAGTAAGCCAAATAAATTGCATACACAAGAGCAGGGTCCCTCGTGGTGGAGATATCTGGGATGTTATTAGATTTGATTTTGTAATTGTTCTTTCCGCATCACTTTCGCATCACTTGCCAGTATATTTAATGATTACTTAGACAGTCTCCCTGTGACCTATCCAATTAAATTTGATCTTTGAGAACATTGTATGTGCCTACCCAATGATGCAGCTTACTGACCATACAGAATAGCATTCTTCCATTGATAAAAGCACAGCAGTCAGAATGTGAGGCAGTGCAAGAACCGGAGGTCAGCTTGGTGATCGGGGCCCCTGTCTACTGTCTCCTCTTTTCCCTTTGATGTTTGAATTTCCTGCAAAAAAAATAAAATAAATAACATTATACAAAAGAGTTATCAGAACCGGCATTTTTGTGGTAGCGTATGATTAACCCATGTGTGCAAACTGATGGCAGAGTGAAATGCGTCGTGCTGTTTGAGAGGCCAGTGCTGTCATGTTTAATCTTGTTCACGATAGAGACTTCTTTTGATTCTTACATCTTAGTGGAGCCTTATATGGAATCAAAGTGAACGTGTCAGAATGCCACAAGTGGTCAAGACTAAGAATGTTCACTGAACCACTTAAGAAAGTTGCTGAGACACCATGAATATGACAACAGATAGCGCTTCGCACATTGTGTACTGACATTTTTGTGAATATAAAAGTAAATGGAACACAATCTTGGAAAGTTCATTTGTCGATTTGCACTGCAAAACAAGAACGTTTTTGGTGAAGAAAACAAATATTCAATTTCCATTTTAAAAAGGGATAAAAAATTACCAAAACTGCTAAGTATTTCTTTGGACGGGTCATAAAGAGATCCAATCACTTGCCAATAATATATTATTATTTTATCTAGTTTAAATACCACTGCTCTCCTGAATCCGGAATTTTTTTTGTTTCTTGTTTATCGCCCCTGTTTCATGTATGTAAATCTTGTTCTGTTAGCCAAGGGAATGTGATCCTCAAGGAGACACTCTTGAACACTTCTTCGAATGAACCTAATGGACTTTGCAAAAAAAGCTTATTTCAGGCACTTAGTGCTGATGTCAGGGACTGAAAAATGAGCAGGGGATTTACTATTTTCATCAGAACAACAGAAAGGAAGGGAAAAGAAGAGAAAAGAAGATATGGTGCTACTGAAAAACAGAACGGAAGGTGAAAGAAAATAAAATACGGTACTACTGAAAAAGAGAAGGGAAGGTGAAAGAAGAGAAAAGAAGATATGGTACTACTGAAAAAGGAAGACAGGAAGGAAAAAAAAGAGCAAGGAAGCAAGGTAGAAAAATTCCAGGAAAGAATGAAGAAGGAATGTAGATAGGAAGGAAAAGAAAGAAGTAGAAAAGGGAAGGAAGCAGAAAGGCACAAATGAAGAAAAGACGACAAAATGAAAGGATCGAGAACAGAAGGAAGGAAAGAAAGTGTAAGAAGAAAAATGGAAGGAAATTAGTAAGCAACAAAAGAAGGAAGGAAGGAAAAAAATAAGTAATGATTAATGGAGGAATTAATGACAAGAGGAAGGGACAAAGGAAAAGAAGTGAAGCAGTTTACAAGAGAATAAAGGAAGGTATGAAGAAGGGGAAAAAATATAAAAGAAATTAAGTTAAATTATTTAAGAAAAAATTAAAACCAATGAGGGAAGAAAAGAAGGAAAGAGAGAAGAAGGGAAAAAGGAAATAGCAAAACACTGATGCGTATCATATTCTTCCCTTCCTTCTAAGGGAATTTACGTATTATTTATATACATCTTACACTTACAATACTTGTGTCATGTGTCCATCAGGATCATTATATATTTAGACTTAATGCATATACTTAATACCATCCCTCGACTCAACTTCTATGCCCAGCTATCGCGTCATATGGCTGCTCACATTGGCCTCCAAACTCATTGTACAGCATATCAATGCTGAGCTTTCCTCTCACCTCTCATCTAACTCTCTCATTGACAACCTACAATCTGGCTTCCGTCCCCACGACTCCACCGAAACTGCCCTGACCAAAATTACTAATGACTTACAACTAATGCTAAAAGACAATTCTCCATACTCATCCTGCAAGACCTGTCCTCTACCTTTGACACAGGCGACCACTCCCTCCTACTATAGACCCCCTCTTCCCTTGGCTTCAAAGACCTTGCTGTCTCCTGGATCTCCTCATTCCTCTCCAATAGCTCTTTTAGCATCTCCTATTCCTATAGTACCTCCCCATCCTTCCCTCTCTCTGTTTGTGTCCCTCAAGGCTCGGTCCTGGGACCCCCTGCTTTTCTCCATCTCCATCTCAAATCTATTTTGTGATGACTCTCAGATCTACCTGTCATGCCCAGACAACACCTCTCTGCTGTCCAGAATCCCGAAGTGTCTATTGGCGATGTCCTCCTTGATCTCCTCTCACTTCCTGAAGCTTAATGTGGCCAAAATTTAACTCATCTTCTTTTCTCATTGTCACCTAATTCCCCTATCTTATCTCTATAAAACAATAAATGACATCATGCTTTCCCCTCCACCAGACGTTCGCTGACTCAAAGTAACCCTTAATTCTGCCCTGTCCTTCAAGTCACACCACCAAGCCTTTACAACCTCCTGCCGCCTGCAACTCAAAAATATATCTAGAATCCATCCTTTTCTCAACTTTCAATGTATTAAAATACTCTCTTCTTCTCCCACCTCGACTGCTACAACACTCTCTTCTGTAGCGTCTCTGCTAACACTCTCGCACCTTCCATCCTTAACTCTGCTGCCCAATGAATCAACTTCTCTTCTTCCTACTCCCCCACTTACCCCCTCTGCAAATCCCTTCAATGGCTCCCAATTGCCTAACATTCAATTCAAACTACTAACACAAACCTACAAAGCTGTCTTTAATATGTCTCCTCCGTATATCTCCGAACTATCTCCCACTATATCCAATACGTAATCTCCTGTCCTACCATGACTTCCTTTACTTCCTTCTCAACTCAACACTTGTACGTACCTCACCCAATCAATTCTAAGACTTCTCCCAAGTGTTCCTCGTTATCTGCAATTCTGTACCCCAATATGCCCAATTATCTATTACATTTGGAATCTTCAGACATAACCTAAAAAACCATCTCTTAAATAAACCTACAGCCTGCAATTACCTCACTGCTGCCTCACCACCAATGGAGCTGCCACCTCACCACCACCGGAACTGCCATCTCACCACCACCAGAACTGCTACCTCACGAGCACCGGAACTGCCACCTCATGAGCACCAGAACTGCCCCCTCACCACTACCAGAGCTGCTGCCACCTCACCACTACCAGAGCTGCTGCCTCATCAACACCAGAGCTACCACCTCATCACCATCAGAGCTCCCAACTCATGACCACCAGAGCTGCCACCTCACCACCACCAGAACTGCCATCTCTTCGCTACTGGAGCTGCCACCTCACCACCACGAGAGTTGCCATAAACTCCTCCCAACGGACTTTCTCATTCGGCATCATCCTGTAGACTGTAAGCCCACAAGGGCAGGGTCCTCTCTCTTCTGTACCAATCTGTCATTGTTAGTTTATTCATTGTATTTATATTTGTGTTTTGTATGTAACATCTTCTCTTGTACAGCACCATGGAATCAATGGTGCTCTAAAGAAAAATTAATCCTAATAATACCCAATTAATGCCCCCATATGGAGCTGCAGTCTTTGAAGTCTGTGCATTGTTAGTTGAGTAATACAAGTTAACAATTATAGCCCCTTTTTAAAAAAAAACTAAATGTTTTTTCTACCATATTATGTTTTTGTGTTTAAAATTTTATTACCTTCTTTCTAGTTGTGAAAACAATGAATAACACTTTCTTGCTGCTGCTGTCATTACAGTGCTCTGTGTCCTGTGGACGAGGCGTGAAGAACAGGGTGGTGTATTGTGTGGCTAAAGATGGCTCCAACGTGGGAAATGACTACTGCAAGCACCTTGCAAAGCCAAACATACAGAAGAAATGTCGAGGAGGCAGGTGCCCAAAGTGGAAAGGAGGAGAATGGGGAAAAGTAAGTTACAAGACTCCACAATTGTGTTTTTCTATACAGAATATTGGCTTCTGTGTCTTTGGGCTGCACACTATGGTAAATAATTATAATCATCATACAATAAGGTCTAGGAGTTAGAATTGTTGATATAAAAGTGTATCTAATGTGGGTAGTGTTTTAGGGCAAACTAGCCAAGTGCCCAGGACTCCCATTTCTCTGGGGTGGCGGTCCACAGAACCCTCAGGAACAACCTGAAAGTGTCAGTCCAGCAAGAGAGAGAACTGTGCAGTTGCAGCCACATTGTCCTCTCCTGGCCCATCTGCTACTTTTTTGTGAGCCTTTTATGGCAGTTTCATTTAGCCAGTGTTTCGTAGAATTATTTGGACACTGAATCTTATCTAGATTTGAGCATTGAATGACTGTATTGTGTTGGCATCTTACTGCAAAATGATTTAAAGGGAAACTCTGGGGAGATAAAAATGTTTGTACTGTCCCTGCCCTCCTACATGATGAAGCAGAGCTGTCCACTGCAGTTCTAGGATGTTTGGATCACTTACAAATCAGTAAAATCATATCTGCTCCTCAGCTCCCACTCTTCCCTTCGGGGACAGAGAAATTCAGCTTCATGCTGCAGCAGTGACAGGATATGTGTCGAAGGTATGGACCCTGGGGGCTCCAGGATCATCTTACATTCATATCCCCTCATACTTCTGTGTGAACAGGGGGAGTAGCAGGAGCGTGGTCACCGGCACCATGGTCACACCACAGTCCTGCCCCTGATATATGACCTATGTAATGTAAGAACAGGGGTGTTCTCCCTTCAAATAGCAATCATGTCACCAAGCAGATATAAATACACACTGTGATCCTCTGCTGTACAATGATACGATGGTGCAAAATGTGTGCTGTTGTCGAGCCCCAGGCCCTGAGGTACTCGGCTATCAGGCTCCAAGTGTAGCGTTGCTGTGTCACGGGGAGTGGTGGCCGCGCTTGATCCCGTGTCCTGGGTGACGCTTCAAAAAGGGGTATATTTACAGGGGATTAGAGTTTTCTACAGTTCATGTGACGCCACCTGTAGTACCTGGTGATAGGTCACCAGTGCCGCCACAGTCCGCCGGAGGTAGATGGTATTGCGGCTGAGTTGGCAAAGCCCTCTACAGGTAGGGCGATCCCTCTGGGGCAGCGTTCCTGCAAAGGGAACAAGTTCATGTAGGAAAATACTCGCAGAGGCAAAGTCACTTTCTCCCGGGTACTTTACTGTCAACTTGTAGCAGCATCACATACAGTCCACAGTTCAGCAAGATGTTATAAATAACAGGCAGCTTTACGGGTGGCTGCAGGTGGATCCCAGGTGGTATGGTGGAACCCTTGGTGTACCTTCGTTGACTAACCCGTGTCCGTTCTTCCCCGCCTAGGATGGACCTATACCCAGTAGCTCCGTGTAGGTAGTACCGGGAGTCCTCTTCCTCAAGGTGAGGAAGCAGGCAGACCGCTCCACTGGCAGGGTGCTGCAGCTGATAAACAAGCCACAGCAGCCGGTTGCCAACTGCAAAGCTGGACTTTGGCCGGATCCTCGGGCCCGGCGTTCCCATGGTGGACTGGAGTATCCCCTGGAATATGGTCGCTCCACTCTGAGGATCTCCCTTACTCTCTAGGGCCCAGACTTCTCCCATCGGGCACCCTCTTTCAGGACCTCCTCAAGGTCCCTTCTTCCCTCCGATTCGACTTCAAACCGACCCGGTTTGACCTTCTGCCTCGTTCCAATTGGCTAAGTCTTCCTAACGCCTCTCCTCCTCCATCTAGCCCGAACACCAGGGGCCCAAGACCAAAGGCAAAAGACCTCCTTGATCCCCTTAGAGGTGAATATATCCCCTCCCGGGTAACCTCCCAGTGTTCAACTAATGTGGGAGTGCTGGGAATGGGTCCCACCCACCATCCTAGGGTCCACCTGCATCTGGGGCATTTACACCTCTTTTACGGGTGCAATACCTTTCTGTGACGCCTTCATATGCGGGGCGCCACACTGTCATGTATCAGGTTAGGAGCTGAGGCAGAGCACTACATTGATTGATTCAGCACTGCCGTGGTCTCCTCTCCCCCATATCAACTTGGTATCTTCCTGTACCCTGAAACCTTAGCACTATGCAGGACTGAATTTCTCTGTCCCCGAAGGGAGGGGTGAGAGCTGAAGAGCAGATATAATTTTATTGATTTATAAGAGATCTGTAGATCCTAGAATAGCAGTGTACAGCTTTGCTTCTTCATGTAGGAGGGCAGGGACAATACCATTTTTTTTTATCTCCCCAGAGTTCCCCTTTAAGAAAAGCTATCTATAAACATGGTCCCAATTTATACATAAAAAGGTCCATCTGTTATGTGAACAGGCTGGGGTCCTATCCTTCCCCAATGCTGTAAACTTCAGATTGGCAAAAGTTAATACCTACATCACCGTATAGTCAGTGTCGGCTTCTTTTTCAGTGATAAGAATATATTGTTCTTACTACAATCAGGTCATCAATAAGGGGCATCTTATTGATAGAGGGATGCGGAATGTTTCATCATCTCCATGCAGAACTGACTGGGTATGAGTTATATATAGAAATATACAATTTAGACCCAAACACTATGGCCGGGTGATCTCTGCACTTGTGAGTTATCGCCTCCTTAGAGTTCGATTAGATGTCTTTATTGACAACTAGATGGATGTCAGGACCTCTGGGATAAAACTGATTGTTAAAAAGACGAAATATGGGAGATTGGATACAGCGGCTTCAGTACAGAGAGACCACCAAGATAAATGGAGAAAAAAAAATGAATCATTTTTATGTATTTGTATCTGGTGCTATGTTGTGCAGTTACTCCAACCTATAGTAATAAGAGGGGCCGAGCCCTTTAAGACAGAAGGAACTCATAAGAAGCATGTGATCAAGGCTCACTTTCTCCTTCAATATGAGAAAGCTCTCGCAATACCATGCTTCTCCTGTAGTGGCCACTGCAGGTCACATGTGCAGCTGCCATGAGGTTTCTCTTGTCTGAGCCACGCGATCAGCTGATTACCGGCAAGTTCGCTTTTAGGAAAGGGTTTCTTCAGATGAGGTCATCCTATTTAAATGAATATTTCTAAGATCCAAAGTCCCAATGGCCACAAAAAAATTAAAGAGTTTGCTTGGGTTTCCTCCGACACTCCAAAGGCATTATGATAGGGAATATAGATTGTGAGCCCCAATGGGGACAGTGATCACACTTCGGATCTCCATGAACAAAAGGATCAATTTGAAAATGTTTACAGATTGATGGTCGCCAGACACAAAAGTCATCAACCAAGTGTTGGCTCGATTCCAAATCATCCTGAAAATCACAGTTGGATGCGATTTGCATTAATTTTATCACAGCAACTCATGTGGCTCAGTAGTGTGTGTAGCCCTCATGTGCGGTGATGGACTTCTAATAATACAGTGGGGAAAAAAAGTATTTAGTCAGCCACCAATTGTGCAACTTCTCCCACTTAAAAAGTTGAGGTTGCGGGGCGTGGCTTGGGCATGGAGCTGTAAGCACACATCTCTCCTGAGCTCCAGCGTGCCTGAGGCCTCTGCAGCAATTATATAGCCACCATCAGCTCCACTCACCCACTGATCATGAAGGGCAAGGTCGGGCTCCGCTCCCAGGCCCCCAGGGAGCTCACAGCAGGTCCCGCAGGCACAGGAATCACCAGGTACATGTCGATGCCTGGAAGTGTGGGGAGGAGAGCAGCTCCTTCAGCCATGGTGGAGGGGGGAGGTGCCTCCTCCTCCATGCAGCAGCACACACACAGAAGCTCCTTTCCTGGGACCTCGAGTGCACAGAGGAATGGAGCCACAGCAGAGAAGGCACAGGAGAGAGGACGAGTGACTGCTGCACCTGGGACTGGCCGCTCACCACAGAAGCTGACAGGAGGGATCCAGACACAGAGCAAAGGAGAGGTGAGAGCTGTACCCTGTCCCTCCACCCCTGGACAGAGGACATCACAGGCTGAGCTAGCTGAGGAACTGTCTCCCCCTATACTGCACCCTTATCAGGCTCAGGAAACTGAAGTGGGCCCCCCACTACTACCACCAGGGAGACATGAGAGAGGGGCTTCTTCCAGCTTAGTGCCCCAGGACATTGTGCCCACCATCACTACATCTCAAGGCCTCCCCACACAAGCTCCTGTTAGGTCCCTGGGCTCTGATGACTGTATAACTGCCTCTGAGTTGAGAGCGCAGCTGAGTGCCTTCCCTACAAAGGCTGATATGGAGTGCTATATACAGCGTCTGGAGGCAGTGTGCAGGAGTGAAGTGGGGTCCCTTAAGGAAGATGTGTCCCACCTTACCACCACTGTCTCTGCATTAGAAGCTAAAGTGGAGTCGCTTTCCTCACAATTGCAAAGTCAGCAACAACTTCTGGACCTACACTCAGAGACTTTCAATGTGGTTCTAGATATGCTAGAGGACTCTGAGAACAGGAACCGGAGGAATAATATCAGGCTCCGTGGGATCCCTGAGTCCGTAGCTCCACGTGACCTTTCCTCAGCCCTCCATGGCATTTTCAATTCTCTCTTAGGGAGGTCACCCACTGAACACATTGAAATTGACAGAGCCCACCGCTCGCTCGGCCCAAAGAACCTCGATACATCTAAGCCGAGGGACGTCATTTGTAGGATTCACTACTTCCAAATTAAGGATGACATCATGCGTAAGGCGAGGGACCACGATGTTATTGACTTTAATGGGTCTGATGTCCTTCTCTTATCTGACCTCTCACGCTTCACCCTGGCTAAACGGAGGGCTCTGCGCCCCCTCCTGGAGGTGTTGCGGGAAAATGAGATCCCCTACAGCTGGGGTTATCCGTTTCAATTACAAGTACGCAGTGACAAAGGACTGATAATTTTGAGATCCCCGTCAGATCTCCAGAACTTCACCGCTGAACTGGGCCTACCCATGGTCACATTGGGAGACTGGCCTCGCCTTACTGCGTCTGACCTATGGGGCCCACGCCGTACTGGAGGACCCCCCACCGGGTCGCTGGGAAAGAGGAAACGGGGCTCCCGCCGTAGACGTGCCTCCGTTACTCGTGCTGATGACACTTGATCACCTAATTCAGATATTATGATCACTACTGCCCTTTTTCTCTTTTTGCTTTCTTGCCGCCTACATTGTCCCCCCATGTTGCCGGACTCCCACGGGGGGCTTTTTTGTGACTTTGCTTTAGTCTGTTTATTATGGATGGATTAGAGCCGAATGTTTCGTAGTGGTGACATTTCTATTTATGAATGTCCACCTACTTCAATTGACTCCTCATGTACTGTGCTCAACTGTTGCACTAGCGCATTACTGTGCTAATGTTATTCTATGTTGGCTAACGCCGCTCTTTCTCCTGAAATGTGACTTGTGATGATACCCCTTCGGGGGCTTGTTGTGACTCTGCTCATTTCGACAAATGTACTTGGCCCATGATCCGCTGTTATGTTCGTTAACAATGTTTATGTTACCAGGGTCATGGGGCTATTGGGTAGAGTTGGATTTTTTCTTTTTTGCTGCAGGGGCTCGGCTGGTTGCTCTCTGCTCAATCACCTCCCCACTAGGGTGTGTCTCTGACACTACTTCTCAGAGTTTTCTCTGATATTGTCCTGTACCCTTGAGGCCTAGTGGCTTCCTGGTTTTTCTCTTTCTTTTTGGTCGGAACCCTGTCTTCCGGCTGAACTACTCTCTTTCCTTGGTGCTTTACTTTCTCTGTTTCCATCTCTCCCCACTTCCCACCCCTCCCACTCCTTTCCGACCCGATTGTACCACCCGCAGGCCGGATAGTTCCTATGGCATCCCTACAACTCTGCTCGCTTAATGTCAGGGGGTTTAATGTCCCAGAAAAGCGATCGAAGGTTTTATATGGTATGCATAAGAAACGGGTTGACATACTTCTGCTGCAGGAGACACATTTCCGATCAGACAGAATCCCTAAGCTTAACCATAAATACTACACACAGTGGTTCCATGGAAGTAACTCTGACTCCAAGTCTAAAGGAGTCAGCATTGCGTTGCACAAGTCTTTACAGGCTCAGGTAGTTGCCTCTAAAGCTGATTCTAATGGTCGATTTGTGTTTTTGAAGCTTAAAATTGCCCATGATTTGTTCACCATAGCTAACATTTATCTCCCCAATCAAGACCAGGTCCGAGCGTGCAGAAAGTACCTACAGGACCTCTCGGCCTTTGCGGAAGGCTATGTGATTATGGGAGGGGACTTCAATATGGTGTTGGACCGCGCTGTGGATTCCTCTTCAGGCAGGTCGGCGGTGTCCCTCTCACAGCTGGAGAGATTACAGCGGGCCCTGACGGACTCAAGGTTGGTAGATGTATGGAGGTTACTACACCCCACTACCCGGGATTATACCTACTTCTCCACAGTTCATAATTCCTATAGTAGATTGGATTATTTTTTGGTCAGCCACGGGCTCCTGTCTCTTGACCCAAAGTCTGACATTGACACGATGTTGTGGTCAGACCATGCCCCAGTTTTGCTCTCCCTTCGGCTGCCGAGCCTTTCTCCGAGAGAATGGACTTGGTCCTTAAACCCTGGTCTCCTTGGAGATCTAACGTGTCAGGCGGCCGTGCGAACAGCAATCTCGGACTTTCTAGATTTTCACAAACATGACCCCACGGCCATCCCATACCAATGGGAGGCTTTGAAAGGAGTTATACGGGGAGTATTCATACAACAGGGGGCCCGGCTGAAGAGAGAGAGGGAGACTAACGTTGTGGGTTTGTTGACTCGTATCCAAACTCTGGAGTTGGATCATAAACGGACTAAAGATGCTGGGGTGCTGGCTGATCTCCTCCGGGCACGCTGTGAGTTGAGTGCCTTGTTGGACACGACGTTAGCACGACAGAGGGACCGCTTTCATAAATTTCTGTACAAGTACTCTGATAAACCCGGGAGAGCTCTGGCGAGGTTTTTGCACCCCCGTGCCCCCACCACTTATATCCCTACCATGAGGTCTGCTGCGGGTGAACTGGTCCATTTTCCTGAGGAGATTGTGGACTCATTCAGAGCATATTATGACTCTCTCTACAATTTAAGCGGCCCGTTGTCTGATATGTCCCCTTCCGAGTTTCAAGCACGGGTGGACGACTACATCCGGGACACTGAGCTCCCGCCTATGTCGGTGGAGGAGTCTGAGGCCCTGGAGAGTCCCCTCTCGGAACAGGAGGTTTTAGACACAATAAAATCTTTGGCTAATGGTAAAAGCCCTGGTCCTGACGGATTCTCCGCCGCCTTCTATAAGTTATATGCGACTTCCCTGGCCCCTTCATGACCAAACTGTTTAACTCCATCTCGGCCAGCTGCCCCTTTGCCCCCAAACGCTGATGGCCACAATCACCGTGATTCCTAAACCGGGAAAAGATCCCCTATCATGTGCAAGCTATAGGCCCATATCCCTCATTAATGTGGATGTGAAGGTGTTCGCGAAAGTGTTAGCTGGTAGACTGAACCCTATTCTCCCTGGGTCCATCCATAGTGATCAGGTGGGCTTTGTGCCACACAGGGAGGCCAAGGATAACACGGTGAAGACGTTGCTTCTAACTTCGTACATGCGCACGGGGAAGGTACCAGCATGCTTATTATCTATTGACGCTGAGAAGGCGTTTGATCGCCTAGGCTGGACCTTTCTACGTGCCTCCCTGAAGCAACTGGGAGTGGGACCTACCATGTTAGAGAGGATTTTTGCTCTGTATCATAGGCCTACGGCCCGTCTTAGAGTGAATGGCACCCTTTCCCCGCCCATTGACATAAGAAACGGGACCCGTCAGGGGTGCCCCCTCTCCCCCTTACTTTATATCCTTGCGATGGAGCATCTGGCAGTGGCATTACGGAAGACACCTGATATTGAGGGTCTACGGATTGGCCAACATGAGTTTAAGATATCCCTGTATGCGGATGATTTATTGCTATACATTACCAACCCGACTGTGGCTTTCCCTGTACTCCTCAGGGAGTTCCGTAGGTTCGGGGAGGTCTCAAATTTTAGAGTCAACTACTCCAAGACGGAGGCGCTCAATATCTCCCTGCCTGATGATCTAGTCTCTCGGCTCCAGGCGTCCTTCTCTTTTAAGTGGCAGAACGATGCCTTAAAATATTTAGGAGTCTTAATACCAGCTGACATTAGCGCAGCATATGCTCTGAACTATGTCCCGCTCCTGCAGAAAACTATCTCGGACCTTAAACGGTATAGCAGACCTCAGCTATCTTGGTTCGGTCGGGTGGGAGTGATCAAAATGGATATTTTACCCCGATTCCTCTATCTCTTTCAGACAGCTCCAGTGCAGGTTCCAGATTGCTTTTTCAGGCGCCTGCAATCTGCTATCAATAGCTTTATTTGGGGTACTAGGAAACCACGGACTCGGTTCTCAGTACTAGTGAGACCCAAGACTAAAGGGGGGGTAGGCCTTCCTGATTTTAAACGTTATTATCAGGCAGTCTTGCTCTCTAGGATTGTCGACTGGAGGTTCAGTGATGCTCATAAACAGTGGGTGCTCTTGGAGAAACTTTTATCACCCTCTTCTTTATACTGGCTGCCTTGGCTGGGGGGGACCAGACGCCCACCTGTGTCGAGTTTTGCTCCACTCACACAGATTGTTTTGAAGTTTTGGGATAGATCCTATGCGAAATTACGCCTGACCTCTCGATTGAGCAGACTGAGTCCCCTTTTTGACAATCCGGCCTTTCCCCCAGCAATGAATAGGTCTACGTATCTGTGTTGGTCACGACTTGATGGGGTGGGACTGGGTCAGGTGAAAGATAAGCTTGTGGGGCTCTCCGGCGTGCAGGGGCTACGGGGCCCTGGTCTTACGACACCGCTGTCCTGGCTAGAGTTTCTGCAATTGCGAAGCTTTCTCTCCAGTGTGCCGATGGGGGCGCTGACGCCATTTGAGTCCCTGATGCTCCCTGCCGAGGGTCCCTCTCACGTGGTTTCGGTGCTCTATGGCCTGGTCTTGAATTCACTTCCCCCTACCACACTTGGATTTATGGAGGCTTGGGAGAGGGACCTGGGGATCACCTTTTCTGAGGCAGATAGTTTGAAAATTTTTACTCTTGCACATAAGATGACAATGTCCAGTCAGGCGCAGGAGAGGAATTATAAATTACTGACACGCTGGTACAGGTGTCCCACCCTTCTCCACAGGATTAACCCGGAGATCTCGGACGCCTGCTGGAGATGTGGCTCTGCCACAGGCTCTATGCTTCATATTTGGTGGTCCTGCGGTCCCCTGCAACCCTTCTGGAACTCAGTTTTCGATGCCTTTCATTTGATGACTGGGGTCCGTCACGAACCGTCTCCCCAAATGGCCCTACTGTCCCTGATACCCAGTTCGATAGTTTCCGTCAAAAAGGGGATTCTGAGATTCTGCCTAATAGCTGCCAGAGCAGTTATTCCCCGGCATTGGAGGTCCACTGAGGTCCCCTCCACGGTGGAATGGATAGCTGAAATGGATAGATTAAATCGTCTGGAGTCACTGGTGGCGGGTGATGGTGATGCCGCATATGAACAGGGACGCACCTGGTTCCTCTGGCAATCCTTCAAGGAGAGCGCAGGGTTCCTTACTTGGCTGCGTACATATTCGTAATTATCAACCCGTGGGCGTTTAAATTGCTGGGTCTCCCTTACCCCCCCCCCCTCTCCTTCCTTACTCCCCTTCTCCCCTACCCCTTTTTTCTCTTTTTCTCCTCTTTTTTTATCTCCACAATTGCCTTTTCATAGGTTCTGTATTCTTTATATAAGGTCCTTGTCCAGAGGTGATTCCTAAGATGGGAAACATGTACCCTTTAGGTGTTAGTGTCCTTATTGGACTACTCCTGTGCTGCTCTCTTCGGGACGTAATGTATCTCTGTATTAAGTCCTGGACATTGTACTGGTTCTTTCTATTGTTTTTACTGTTGAAAATCTCAATAAATATATTTACTGAAAAAAAAAAAAAAACCCCACATTTAACAATAATTAAAAATTTTATTACTTTAAAAAAAAAAAAAAAAAAAAAAAAAAAAAAAAAAAAAAAAAAAAGTTGAGGTTGGTCTGTAATTGACATTATAGGTAACCTCAACTATGAGAGACAAAATGAGAAAACAAATCCTGAAAATCACATTGTCTGATTTAGAAAGAATTTTTTTTTTCAAATTTTGGTGGAAAATAAGTATTTGGTCGATAATAAAAATTAATCTCAATACTTTGTTATATATCCTTTGTTGGCAATGACAGAGGACAGATGTTTTGTGTAAGTCTTCACGATGTTGGCACACACTGTGGCTGGTATGTCGGCCCATTCCTCCATGCAGATCTTCTCTAGAGCAATGATATTTTGGGGCTGTCACTGGGCAACACAGACTTTCAACTCCCTCCAAAGGTTTTGTATAGGGTTGAGATCTGGAGATTGGCTAGGCCACTCCAGGACCTTGAAATGCTTTTTACAAAGCCATTCCTTTGTTGCCCTGGTGGTGTGCTTGGGATCATTGTCATGCTGAAAGACACAGCCACGTTTCATCTTCAATGCCCTTGCTGATGGAAGGAGGTTTGCACTCAAAATCTCACGTTACATGGCCCAATTCATTCTTTCATGTACACAGATCAGTCGTCCTAGTCCTTTGGCAGACAAACAGCCCCAAAGCATGATGTTGCCACCCCCATGCTTCAGAGTAGGTATGGTGTTCTTTGGACGCAACTCAGCATTCTTTCTCCTTCAAACATGACGAGTTGTATTTCTACAAAACAGTTCTACTTTGGTTTCATCTGAACATATGACATTCTCCCAATACTTTTCTGAATGATCTAAATGCTCTCTAGCAAACTTCAGACGGGCCCGGACATGTATTGGCTTAAGCAGGGGGACACGTCTGGCACTGCACGATCTGAGTCCCAGGTGGTGTAGTGTGATAATGATGGTAGCCTGTGTAACATTAGTCTTAACTTTCTGCAGGTCATTCACTAGGTCCCCCCGTGTGGTTCTGGGATTATTGCTCACCGTTCTTGAGATTATTTTGACCTCACGGGGTGAGATCTTGCGGGGAGCCCCAGATAGTGGGAAATTATCAGTGGTCTTGTATGTCTTCCATTTTCTAATTATTGCTCCCATAGTTGATTTTTTCACACCAAGCTGCTTACCTATTGCAGATTCAGTTTTCCCAGCCTGGTGCAGGGCTACAATTTTGTTTCTGGTGTCCTTCGACAGCTCTTTGGTCTTCACCATAGTGGAGTTTGGAGTGTGACTGTTTGAGGTTGCGGACAGGTGTGTTTTATACCGATAACAAGTTCAAACAGGTGCCAGTACTACAGTGTAATGAGTGGAGGACAGAGGAGCCTCTTAAAGAAGATGTTACAGGTCTGTGAGAGACAGAAATCTTGCTTGTTGGAAGGTGACTAAATACTTATTTTCCACCAAAATTAAAAAAAAAAAAAAAAAGATTTCGACATCAGACAATGTGATTTTCTGGATTTGTTTTATCATTTTGTCTCTCATGATGTCAATTACAGGCCTCTCTCATCTTTTTAAATGAGAGAACTACAGTAGCACAATTGGTGGCTGATTAAATACTTGTTTTCCCCACTGTATGTGGAAAAGCTACTGATGAGACAATCAATGGTGTACTGGAGTATTTTCTCTCGTTCTTGGATCAGGACATCAGTGATTTCCTGGACAGTCTGCGGCATAGGAGTCACTGACCCATAGTGTCACAGAGGTGCTGATTTAGATTCAGATATTAGGAATATGTCGGCCAGTCAATGCCATCATCATCCAGGAACGGCCTGTACACTCCAGGGTTGCCAACCATCCATGAACTCAAGGACTGTCCATAAAAATATGGCACTTTATTGCCCTGCCATAATAAAATTTAAGCTGAAGAAATTTATACAGATTACCTAACTGCCATTATCATAATTTTACAGTTTACAGTGACTGCATCTGAAGTTTCCATATCAGAATTATGGGCTGTAGACATTGGTCACTTATATTTACGAATGCATATGGTTTTCCATAAAAAATATGTTCTGTTCATGATTTTTTGATTAGCCGTCCAGAATAAATAAAAAGTCAAGTTAGCGACTATGGAAGGGGTCAAACATTGTTCTGCACCAGAAGGAACCTAGGGCCTACCACACCAGCGTATGGTTTGACAATGGCTTAGAGGATTTCATCCCGATACCTAACAACGGTCAGGGTACCGTTGGCTATTACTGTTTATGGAGGATTGTGTGATCCACTAAAAATGTGCCCCCCCATACAGTTACTTATCCTCCACCAAACCAGTAATGCGGGATGATGCTACATGCAGCATAACATTCACCATGGTGTCTCCAGACTAATAATTGGGCGCAGTGTGAACTCGCTCTTATCTGTTAGGAGAGCGGAGCGCCAGTTGCAGCTCTGTCAATTCTGATGTTCACTGGAAAATACAAACCAAGATGCATGGTGCTGGGGTGTGAGCACAGGTTACACTACAAGACATCAGGCCCTCATGCCATGCTAATTATATTCAGAATCATGCATGTACCCCAGTATCCAGTCCATGTTGGCAGCGGATCATTCAGGATACACTGAAAGCATGTTGACAACAGAACTTAGCTTTAATTAGCAAGGAACAGGTACAGATATGAAGGGCTTTGTGGCAACAAAAATATACATCTTAAATGTGCCTTTGCAGCATCATCAAGCTGCTTTTCTTCACATGCACAGACACAGGAAACTGGTTACAGTCACATGGTATTTCAAGTGTGTGAGCCTCTGGGAGTGTTCCTCTTTTTTTTTCTTTTAAATTAACTTTACTGACAATGCACAAACCTAGCAATTCAACACTTACACATACATGATTGGAGTTGTTGCATTTAGCATATTCCAACAGTCCACCCATTAATTCATGCTAACGTCCACCATACACACAACGGGAAAATCAATGGCAAAGCTATACACAGATCCTGCAGATCCTGTTTCTCCTTCTGGGGACTCTCCTAACTAACTACCATGTAGGCATCTTTTATAGACCAAGCCCCCCTACCAAGAGCACCCATAATTATTTTTAATAACCTACGGACATCGGGGAGCAGTCTTCACCCTGTCCACTAGAGGTGCACAACACACAGTTACACACATTTACTATACACGATTATGCATCTACTACAACTCCCATGGGTAATGAGTATATACATAGTAAGGGGGAGACTAACACTCACCCACAATCCCTTAAATTTCTAAGGTCCTGTCCAGCTCTCCTTGTGTACAGATCATATCCTGCTGTCTGCTCCATTCTCTTGTCTGTGCTTGTAGAAAAAACAAACTTTCTTGTGATGGCACATATGGATGTGTGTTCCTGGAAGAGATTTACTACCTCTGCAATACAATTAGGCTGCAAGTAGCGCCTCATGCTACTGGTAATGACAAGGACATCACCAAAATGCAAAACTAGAGAAGAATCAGTCTGCAAGGATAAGGAGAGCGGAATAGTCTGAGGCTACCACCTGCAAAATTATTCCCTTATTGGGGTTATCCCGCTCTTCTTCTCCGTTGCTCCTGTTGTTACTGTTGATTGATTCACAATCTCTTCTCCTTCCTTGTTGGACAGATTGATACCCCTGTAGTTTACCTGACTCAATTTATCTTGGGTGGTTTACGTATTCCATTACTTTTTTGAGCAGAGTAAATTACATTTTTTGGCACTGTGCTTTGCTCAATACACTTCGATGCCTCCTGGGTCGAAAACTGTCCAGAAATTGCAGGACAGTCCATACAAATTGGCACTTTTCTACCCTGTCCGTAAAAAAAATGTAAGGTGTCCATGATTTTTTTTAAGCTGAAAAAACTTATACAGATTATTTTCACTTTAATTATTGTTTTACAGTTTCCAGTGAATGAGCTGATGTCTCATATCAGAATTATGAGCTGTAGACATGGATCACTTATATTTAGAATAATCAGAATGAGTTATTATGGTTTACCAATTTGTTTGTAAAAAATATTGTTTGTCTGAGTTATTTTAATAAGCTGTCCAGAAAAACTAAAAAGTCAAAAGATAAAGAAAGTGCAGAAAATTAGGTCAAAGTGACCAATATGCATTGGTGAATCCATCACAAAGTGGGAAGGTACTGAGACATCATAGAGGGCATTACCCAAATGTAGTCAAGGACCACCCCAATGCTTGTTTAGTGCATAGTGTCCTCAAAAAGTCAAGATGACAACCATACGATGCCTCCCGCAATGAAGAACTGTGTTGCTTTATGTGACAAGTAGGAACTGGACTGGTGATTTAAAATCATCAAGCAACTGTGGAGTTACAGCTGCTACAAGAGACAGGAAGTATGCAATAGTGACCCAGGGAATGCTGGGAAGCAGGGTGCGTTTGTCTGTCTGCAAAAGAAGGAGAAGTGCTCGCAAAGACCAGTGTGGGTATCTTGCACAAGGTAAAACTGCAGCGATCAGCCGGTCTAGGAAAGAGACTGTAAAGAGTAAAGAATAGCCAGGACTGTTCAGGAGGAAATTCTGATGTGCAGCAGAAGGACAGCAGAGACAACTGACTGATTACAGTATTCACCCCCCTCCCCTCACTGCATGAAAAAGGCACAGTGTGCTGCTCTCTGAAAGTAGGAAGACCCTGTTTGAAGGTAATATATACTCTGAAAACAGTCTGTAAGTTATAATATTCTGAAATGTGAATAAAGAGAACATTTCAGCTCACCCCTGAGATATAATCCCGATCCAGCACGGAGCATGGCGTCCTCGCTGCTGCATAGCGCCTGGGTCAATGAGGAAGTAAAGATGGATCCTGCTCGACACACCGGGCAATGATTAAAATTCAACAATCTTTATTGGCAAATCCTTTTTAAAAACTTATAGAAAAGACAAAAATTGACAGACGACAAAGCATACACTATGGGGTGATGTGTATAAAAATGTTTCCATACTCGTTTGGAGTGTAAAACTCTTGCACACTGGCTTAACGCGTATGGCAACATTTTTTATACACACCACCCCATAGTATATGCTTTGTCGCCTATATAGAAAAGACAAAAAATGGATAGGTTTTTTTTTTGAATCATCGTTTTTATTAGATTTTAATCAAATAAACAGTTGTACAAAACTCAGAAAATCATATCATAGAATTAATTTGTCAAATCAAGAAAACTGTTCAAGCAAGACATATCAGATATAAATGTCAAACAGTTACAATATGCATCCCCTAAATCCCTCCCACCCACAATCTCAAGACTAAATTATATTCAAGATTTAACAAAAATCGATATGATGAATAAAAACTGTAATTTAATGTTAGAAGTGTACCAAAAGTTATTGCATCTCCTATACCTGACACCTCAACCTACCTAATGTTCCTCCCAGCTCTTCCAATGCATACCATGTTGATGCTCGGAAGGGTAGCATGAAATTTTGTGTTTCTACGACTGTGAATTCGCTTTCTATAAAGCGTCTCCATTTGATAAAGAATTTTTTGGCTAACTTACTTGGATTGCGAAGCGTATCCAGAGATTCGAGTGTCAATGTGTGGCGTAGTGTATTTTTTTACCTGAGACAAATCTGGGGGTCTGTCATTGAGCCAGTACTGTAGTAGGAGTCTCTTTGCTACTAGGGCAATATAATGCCATAGAGTGCAAGGTTGTCCTCCAACATTGGAAAGTGGGTGATAGTGAAAAAGCCAACGTATTGGATCTAACTCTCCCGTGTCTCTACATATCTTCCTGGCCCATGTATTGACTGCATTCCAATATTTCTGAGACTCTGGGCATGACCATAGGCCGTGTTCCAGATCAGTCATGTGTGACTTGCACTTTGGGCAGTGAACCCATCTCTCCTGATTGGCTTTAGATGGAGGTATATTGAAGCCCTGAATGGTTCCGTGCATGATCCTAAATTGGGAATCTTTCCATCTCTCATTAATAACATGGCGTCTTACCATACCCCACCCTTCCAGTATCTTCTGCGTAAGTTCCGGGTCTGTGTAATGTTTACGCCATTTGTTAAAAGACCCTCTCCTTCTCTGTGGTCTCAGAATCTGTTTTAATTTGGTGTACAGTGAAGTAATGGATACCTCAGTATTATCCATAGATATCAATTCAGACCACAGGGAATTCTCAACCTCCCAGTGATGTCACATAAGTGTGAAAACAGGTAAAATTTCAATTGGCGATATTGTATAGCATGGAATTGGGGTAGATTGTAGGTATTCAAGACCTCTGACTCGGTCATCCACCTCTTTTCTTCTAGATTCATAAGGTCTCCCAACGTGTTAATTCCCTTATCTTTCCAGGTTTGGAATAAAGAGTTTTCCCGTCCCAATGGGAATGACGGGCATCTCCATGGGTTCAGTAATTTCGAAACCCTCCATGCTAATTTGAATTTCTTCCTAACCTCCTTCCATGTTATTATAGTATCTTTATAAATCACCGTATTTTTCAAAGTGTGGGGCAGACAAGTCAATGGCGAGTGCAGTAAGGCTGCTAGATCCCAGGGTTTGGCCCACTCCCCCTCCAAAGTTACATCTGAGAATTTGTTGGTGTTTCTGGTCCAATCGAGAACATTACGCATTATACACGCTAAATTGTATCCCCTCACATCTGGGAGCTGTAATCCTCCCTCCTGTTTGGATTGGATCAAAGTAGCGTATGCCAAACGGGGGCTCCTTCCTCCCCATAAAAATTTAGAGAAAGACCTATTCAGTCTCTTTATGTCAATATGTCTCAACAGCATGGGGATAGTTTGAAGGGGATAAAGCAGTCTTGCAAAGCTAACCATTTTCAATAAGTGGCAGCGTCCCAACAGAGAGAGTGGCAATTTCGCCCAACCTGTCAATTCTTGGTCTATCTTCTGAATGATTGGTAGAAAATTAAGTTTATATGTCTGTCCAGGTGATCTGGCTAGATGTATACCCAAGTATTTAATACTATCTCTCATGACTGGTAGGCCGCAAAGACTTTTTTTTTCCCCTTGAATCCCAACCCCAGGTTTTATAAACAAAATTTCACATTTGCTTTTATTCAGGGAAAATCCAGTTTGTTTGCCCATCATCTCTATATCTGACAAAATATTTGGGAGGTCTTGTTCCGGGTTTTGAACATATAAGATGATGTCATCCGCGAACAATGAGAGTTTTATCTCTTTGGTACCCACCTTAAAACCTGTGTAGGGATTACATTCCTCCAAATATAGTGCCAGAGGCTCTATAGCTAAATTAAAAAGTAGGGGGGACAATGGGCATCCCTGTCTAGTCCCCTTCTGAAGGGTAAAGGTGTCAGACAGGAAGCCCGGTATGCTCACGCAAGCTTTAGGATTACTATAGAGAGACTGTATGTATTGCCGAAAGGGACCCGTCAGACCTATAGTATCTAAGACTCTTCCCAGCCATGACCACCTGACATTATCAAATGCTTTTTCAGCGTCTAAGGTGATCATGGCTGGGTTGCTTCCCCCCAGTTTGTCCCGCTTCCCCAAAATGTCCATCAGAAGCATTGCTTTTCGGACATTTGTGGTCGTCGATCTTCCTTTGATGAATCCTGCCTGGTGTGTAGATATTAATTTGGGCAGGACCATTGCCAGTCTGTCAGCCAAGATTTTAGATAGTAATTTCAGATCCTGGTTTATTAGTGAAATCGGTCTATAACTAGCCGGATCAGTGGGGATCTTGCCTGGTTTGGGGATCAATTTAATGTAGGCCAAGTTCATTCTATCAGGGATAGGTGACCCCCGTAGTATCTCGTTATAGAGATCGCAGAGAATCGGGGAGATCCTCTCCCTCATAGCTTTGAAAAAGGCGCCATTATAACCATCCGGCCCAGGGGCCTTACTCGGGTTTAAATTTTTAATAGCCTCTTCAATTTCTCCAGTTGTAATTGGACTGTTTAGAATTTGTAGATCATCTTGGGAGACAGATGGCAATTTGATCCTGCTTAGCCAGGAAGGGCTCTCTGGGTCGCTATTCGTTTTCTCAGTATATAGAGAAGCATAAAACCCGCCCAAAGCTTTCACAATATTCTTAGGGTCTTTCGATATATTCCCCTGTCTATCCTTTATCGATTGAATAGGGGAAGAAGTGTACCCCCCTCGGGCCAGTCTTGCCAGCAATCTTCCTGCTTTATCTCCGTATTTATGTAATTCTAACTCTAATCTATTTTTAAATATAATCACCCGTTTTCCTGCCCATTCGTCAAATTCTTTTTTAGCTTGCAGCCATTTCTCTCTGTCGGGAGTCCCCATTGTGTTTTTGTATTGTAGGTAAGCAGATCTCACTTTCCGACTGGTTTCTATAAATTTTTCCTTAGCCCTTTTTTTGATTCCCATGCTGTAAGCCATTATGTGACCTCTCATGACTGCTTTTGCAGTCTCCCAGAATAGACTCGGGTCAGATCTATGGTCCAAATTATCTATGGTGTAGTTTGTCCACCACTCATCAAGTAGTTTGGTGAAGTTTTCTTCTTTGGTATATGTGTCAGGAAACCTCCAAAGATAGTCGGTTCCTTTCTCATAATTGTCTTTGATCTCTAAGACTAATGGACTGTGGTCAGAGATCACCATATCTTCAATTTTGACGTCCATCATTCTTTGTATTATCTTGGTGGATCCAAAAAACATATCTATTCTGGACCATGATCCATGGGGATGTGAGAAGTGGGTGAATTCTCTTCCCAAAGGATTAGTTAGTCTCCAAGTATCTGACAAGCCTACCAGTTTAGTCAAGGATTCCAAGGTGCTGTCAACCCTTGAGCCCCCTCTGTCTAGATTATCACTATGCATATGTGTCGAGGAAC
Organism: Allobates femoralis; assembly: GCA_033576535.1. Lineage (NCBI taxonomy): Eukaryota > Metazoa > Chordata > Amphibia > Anura > Aromobatidae > Allobates > Allobates femoralis. The sequence continues at coordinate 79,897,777 of JARQOC010000007.1, forward strand.
GTCTATCTTCTTCTACTCTCATCACTGTATTAAAGTCCCCTCCCACTATTTTATTAACTCCTATTTCCTGGAGTAAGGTATTCTGTAATTGTTGGAAGAAAGGTCTTTGATTTGCGTTGGGAGCATATACATTAAAAACATTAAAGACATCATTTTGTATTTGAATCGTCATCTGAAACATTCGTCCCTCATTATCACTTGTAGTGGAAATGATTGAGTGAGCCAGTGACCTGTGGATTAAGACCATGACTCCCGCCTTCCTCTCCACCGCACTTGACCCGAAGACCTCCCCCACCCATAGTTTTTTTAAGACGGAAGAAATCCTCCGAGGCCAGGTGGGTCTCCTGGAGTAGTGCAATATCTATATGTAATTTTTTAAGATGGCGCAGAACCATCATGCGCTTTGCTGGAGAGCGCAACCCCTTGACATTCCAGGAGACCCACCTAACCATCAGAGTTCTCCCCGTGCAGGGTCCTCAATTTTATTTTTACCAGCTGCCACACACAAATTGTATAGTGAGATGTATGCCAAAGTATGCATAATAAATTACAGGAGATGCACAATGCGGTCTTAGAGATATTTCCCAAACTGTTGTCCTTGCTTTTCCCCTCCCCCCCCTTCCCAACCACACCTACTCCATACATCATTCCAAGTGTATCACTTCACTTCTTCCCTCTAGTGCAACCAACAAATGTAACCCCGCCCCGCCCCAGCATCCAACCCGGCCCATTAAACGTTTAAGTATAAAAACAGTATAACAGTGATAAACTCCAACCTGACCTCCCTGGGGTCTCTCTTAACCTATCTACTCCCAGAGCTTTAGTCCCCTCCATAGCAGACATGAGGTGGGACCAAAGCCCACAGCTTGTATAAAGAACATTGCCAACCCATTAAAGGCCTCTTTAGCTATCAATCATGACAGTACATATGAAGGTCTCCACCATTTTCCAAATTTCTTACCACTCCGCTCACGTCTTAATGAAGATTTCTCTGTGCAGACATCAACTCGTCCCTTAGAAGAAGAAATCTTAGAGATATTCTAAATTGGAGAATTGAGAAAAGAGAGGAGTGGGAAAGAAACAAACAAAAGGGGGGAAGCAGATCACGTAGGCATAACTTTCCCGTTTCGCCCGTATACCTCCCCTTCATTCACGTTTTCAGTAAAGCCACGACATCGTCCCCCAAGCAAAATAATCACAGTTCCATTACAACTTCCTCTCCCTCTCTCCTCATCTCTTCTTCTGCCAACGTGGACCTGTCTGTCTCTGTTGTCTTGGAGTTTCCGAGGGCGGTTTTCTTCCCGCTCCTTCACTTAGCAGGGAGTTGGATCTCAGTCTATATGTTCTTACAGAGTCTCTATCAGATTCGGACTCCAAATCAAAAGCAGAACTAGGTTTCGTCTGCGATCCAGTATCATGCTGGGGTGATGACGGTGCTTCCGCTGCTCTTGGGGAACCCATGTTGTCACGGATCGCTGTCATTGCTTCCTCGGGGTCAGTGAAGGTCAGCAGGACTCCCTCTCTAGACCTGAATCTCAATATCGCTGGAAAGGTCAACTGGAACCGTACATTTCTTCTATGAAGTAGTGAGCTTGCTTCACTAAAAGATCTCCTGCGGCGCGTGACCTCTATAGAGTAATCCGCGAACACCAGCGCTCTGTGTCCCTGTAGCAATAACGGGTGCTTTTTGGCCTTATAGGCGCGCAGGATCTCTTCCTTGTCACGGTGGTTGAGAAATTTCGCTATAGCGTGCCTCGACTTAGTAGCCTGCTTGGATGACGGGGCGGCGATGCCCGAAGTAGCCAACCTCTCTTGTGGCTCTCTCATCTGGCCAATTCTGTGGGTGCGCTCCGTTTTACATCTATGAGTCAGACCCAAGGCTTTAGGAAGATCTACCTCAAAGATTTCCACTAGTTGGTTTGCCGGAATAGATTCAGGGAGTCCCACTATTTTAAGATTGCTTCTCCGTGCTCTGTTTTCAATGTCTTCTAGTTTTGTATGAGCATACTCAGAGTGTTGTTGCAAAGACATTATCTGTTCCTCCAACTCTTGTATTCTATCCTCTGCTGCACTTAATCTTGATTCAGCTTCTATGAGTTGTTGATCATGTGCCTCAACTTTGGCATGCATGTCTTTAGTTGTGGCTGCTACCATCTCAGCCATTGCAGTTTTAAAGTCATCAGCAAGATGGATGGCTAGCTCTTTAGCCAATGCCTTGTAATCAAAGTGAGGGGCTCCCCATCTACCCTCCATGTCCTCTCTCCAGTCTCTCGGGCCCTGTTTCTCTCCTGTGTTCTCTTTGTCTGCCTGGGGACCGCTCTGGGATTGTGTGCTCATGGCGACTGCTGCATTTTGCAGTTGTTCTGGGGATATGTCCTGCAGGGTCCCTGCGGCTTTCTTAGCAGTACGCGTCTCCTTTCTTACTTCAGCCTCCCCATCTCTGGACCCGGGGTTCCTCGCTACATCTCCATCTAGTAGCGCTGTCCCCTTACTGGACCCGTCATGTCCGCCCTGCCCGCCTTGCCCGCCATTACCGGTCTCCTCATGCGGTTTCGCGGGTTTCTCTGTCTCCCGGTTCCTCGTCACATATCGGTCCATAGTGGACATAGTGGACGCTCCCGGGGTCTCCGCAGTCGCCGCTTGAATTGTAGGTGCCCAGGGTCAGGATGGAGGCCGATGTCGGCGGATTGCCGGGACGGGGACCGGAGCAGCCCTTAGATGCGGCCGCACATGGAGGCGCCGGAACCGGAAGTAATGGATAGGTTTTTAAAAAGGATTTGCCAATAAAGATTGTTGAATTTTAATCGATTGCCTGGTGTGTCGAGCTGGATCCACCTTCACTTCCGCATATCATTCTGGAAGCCTTGTATGAACATTATTAAAACCTTACCATTAGTGATGGGCGAACCCGAACAGTAAAATTCTGGGTCTGTACTTAACATCTAGTGTTCATGCACAGATCCCAAACACGGGTTTCCCTGGGAAACCCGTGTTTTCAGGGGTTGTAAAACACAGCACATTATTGATAAATATTATCATTATAGTTAAAGGGTCTCGCTGCCCGCGTGCTGCTGTCCTGCTGTCACTGCCACATGTACTTCCGCTCATTATCGTCTGGGATATTCACTTCACTTGCTTCAAAAGCCAATAACAGATGCCCTGGGCATCTGTGATTGGCTGTTTGAGTAATCTGCAATCAGCCCATACATTCTAGTATGGTAGAATGTATGGGCTGCTTTCAGGTTACTCCACACACAGCACTCGGCTTGATCATTCAGTGCCCTGCTTTTTTTGCAAGCAGAAGGTGTTTGTCTGCTGGCAAACATGTAGCAGACGTAAAGTAAGAAGACGTAGATTACATCGGAGGGAGGTTTTTTTTCTAATAAAGATGGAGTCCCTAAATATTTGTGTTTTATGTCTAATAAAAACAATTTTTCTCTGTTTTTTTTTTTTTACTGTTTGCTAGAAATTCATGGTGGCTGGGTCTAATTTGGCCTGACACCATGAATTTGTTTTTTTTTACCATCTGATAATACAAAGCAAGTATTAACTCCATTATTACCCAGTGTGCCACCCCCCACCAGAGCCGCTGGAAGAGCCAGGTAAAGCACCTGAAAATGGTGCTACGATGAATGTGCCATTTTCAGGGGCGGCTGCTGTTTTTAGAGTGTGGTGCCCAGAATGCTCGGGCCTTACCATGCTAAGAATCCCAGCCCCCCGCTGCCTGGTTTTACCTGGCTGGTGATCAAAGTATGGCGGGAGCCCACACATTTTTTTTAAACTGTTTAAGTAATTAGAAAAAAAATATATTGAGCCTCCCTGTATTTTGATCATCAGCCAAGATAAAATTAGGCAGCTAGTAAAACTGTCCGCTTGATCTGCACTGAGAATCAAAAATACCGTGCAGCGCTATGTCATTTTTTAAAATTATATATTTGTTTTTAGAGTACTATGATGTCAGTCAATCTGTGAAGGGCCCTACAGCCAATCACAGACACTGTCATAGAGAGTGGGCGTCTGTACTTGGCTGCTGGAGTAAGATAAAACCAGCCCATACATTCTAACATCTAGAATGTATGGGGAGATTCCAGGTTACTCCAACAGCCAATCACAGACGCCCATTCTCTGTAACAGCATCTGTGATTTAAACACAAAGAGGAAGAGCAACCGCGCCAATAGTGAGGACCCACATAACATAGGGCTTAGTATTGTAACTGATAACACTGTCCACTCACCTGGACCAGTTGTGCCAAGGCCCCCACGCAACTGGGGTGTACGCTTTCAGGTGAAAGGCAGGGGAACCCTTCAGATACAGAGTGTGTACACTGAATCATCCAGCGGTGATCCCGGACCATGTGATCAGACTGGGCGTTTCCCTGTGACATCACGACAGGTCCTTTAGCTGAATTGATCTCTGAGCAGCTCCACACCACTCTCCACCTGAGGAAGATAGCGTTGGCTATTGAAACGCGTAGTGGCGTTAGAGAGCAACTCTCGATATTGTAATAAAGTAAGTTTATAACTTCTAAGATTTCCTGACTCCTCTCCCTCTCCAACGCTCCACCAATCACCACATAACACTTCTCTTTCTGAACAGCATCTGTGATTGGCTGTGAGGTACGTCACACATACAGTAGTGTAAAAATGAATAATTAAAAAAAAATGTTGTAGCGTTCTGCGTTATTTTTGATACTCAGCACAGATAAAGTGGACAGCTACTGGCTTCCTCTTCCAGCTGCCTGATTTTACCTTGGCTGCAATCAAAATACAGGAAAGCCCATTATTTTTTTTATTATTATTTAAATAAATAATAAAAAAAAAAAATCAGTGGGCTTCCGCTACATGTTGATCGCCAGCCAGGTAAAACCAGGCAGCTGAGGGCTGGGATTCTCAGCGTGATAAGGCCCAAGCATTCTGGGCCCCCACACTAAAAATCACAGCCCACAGCTACCCCTGAAAATGGAGCATTCATCATAGCGCCATTTCTAGGCGCTTTACCTGGCTCTTCCAGTGGTCTTGGGGGGTAGCACACTAGCTAATAATGAGGTTAATACCAGCTTTGTATTGTCAGCTGGTACTAAACCCAAAATTCATGGTGTCAGGCCAAATTAGACTCAGCCACCATGAATTCATAGTAAACAGTAAAACAAAACAACACAGGTTCAGCTCTGCTTCATCGCTCTGTACAGACAAGCATCTGTGCAGAGCAACAAGCAGGCTCAGGCTGAGCTGGGTGCCGTGATAAAGGTCACGCAAGTTCATAGCTGAGCCATGAATCGGGTGACCCCTGACATCACTGCGAAAACTGCCGAGAACTGAAACAGTTCTTGCCAGTGCAGTGAATATCCCAGGGAAGTTAATGAGAAGCCCCGGAAGTAGATGCGGCCGGGACAGTGGGAGGGCAGGATGCGCGTTGCGGGACCCAGTAAGTAAAATTAGCATATTTAATAATTATATGCTTTCTTTTACAGCCCCCGCCTCATCCCATAACTGTAAAGTCCAAGCTTGGGGTTCGGACACGCGTTCGAGTCACGTCTGGCCCCGAACTTGGACTTTACAAAAACGTCCGGGCAAACCCGCCGATCCCATGCATCGGTGGTTTCGACCATCACTTATTACCATCTACTTCTGAGTTTAACAGTGTTATATAGCAGTGTGCTTGCTGGAAATGATGACATCACCTAATGTATAGAAGATGCTGGTTAAGCGTGCACTGATTTAATCCTCCAAAATCTAAAGAACTCATGTCTACTTTCCCAGCCTCCAAATACAGAGTGGCAGACATGCAACATATACCGTATATAGAATTTCTGACTACCTTCTTCCAAGTTTGTCATAATCTACAGCCGTAGAATTCTGTGAATGTTCCAGCAAGCCCAGAATTAACATCACTAAAAGTTCTATCCAAATTAGAGTATACATGCAAAAGCCAAAGGACTGGATGAGGGGCTGGATGAGAGGTGTAAAAGTCTCTGTTGATCCAATACCTCCATAAATCATATGATAGTCATCATTAAATGGGAGGGCATCAATTACCACAATCTATAGGGTCTTCCAGGAAATGTTCATCCTCATGATGTTTCACAGATAAACTGCAAATATGCAAATTTGCACTTCACTAAGGAAGTAGAGAAACTCCAGTGCCACATTTAAGCAGCTTCCTCAAAGTCATAATCGCTCTCCAACAAGCTTTTAATATAACTAAGGGATTTGTGCCAGATCAGAACCCCAAACTACAGGCGCTGCGTTTCGGGGTACCTGCCCCTCATCAGTGTAGTGTGTGGGATATTCTGATCTGGCTGAGTGAGTGGGCTAAGGCTGCTTTCACATCACGATTTTCGGTCATCCGATTGTATCCGTTTGAAAACGGATACAATCGGATCCGAAATCGGACCCCATGTATCCCTATGGGAATCGGATGGGATCGGATGTGCCACTATTGGCATCCGATTTTGGCACCATCCGATCCCATCCGATGTAATCACGGGCACAAAATCGCAGCCTGCTACGATTTTGTGTCCGTGACTCACATCGGACAGCCTCGGATCACTGCTGATCAGAGGCTGATCCGAGGGCCCACAGCATAAGAGCCTATGGACATCGGATCCGAGCTCACCTCAGATCCGATGTCAGCTCCGTATCCCCTGTCTTTCCCTGCTTCTTCTCTTCCATCTTCTTCCCTCTCCTATTCTATATGCTGTGCCCCCGCTATTCTTTGCTGTGCCCCTGCTATTCTATCCTCCTCTATCCCTATCCTGTCCCCTGTCCTCTTCCCTGTCCTCTCCATGTGTGTAAAAAATAAAAAAACCTCCTCCGGGAGTATACATCACCTGTCACCGGCTCCCACGCTGCACACGATCAGGACTGAAGAGCCTGTGATGATGTAAGAGACCCGATCACATGACTCGTCAGCTGACCGGGTCATGTGACTCTGACATCATCACAGGTCCTTTAGTCCTGATCGTGTGCAGCGTTGGAGCCGGTGACAGGTGATGTATGCTCCCGGAGGAGGTTTTTTTATTTTTTTACATACAGGGAGAGGACAGGGGACAGGATAGGGATAGAGGAGGATAGAGAAGAGGGGGACACAGATAGAATAGCGGGGGCACAGCATATAGAATAGGAGAGGGCAGAAGATGGAGGAGGCAGGAGTAGGGAGAGACAGGGGACCGCAGGATCCACACGGATCCTGCAGATCGGATGGCTATTTGCCATCCGATTGCAGGGATCCGTATGGATCCGTGCCTGTCCGTGGGATCCCCCTTCAAAGTCGGATCCCACGAACAGGCACAAAAACGTTATGTGAAACCAGCCTAAGACAAGGTCTGGGAACTTGCTATCAACCTTATGGAGACAGCGCTGTCTCCATAAGGTTGATAGCAAGTTCCCAGACAGATAAACTGGTGACTCCAGGAACACTATAATCAGTGCACAACATTCAAGAAAGCCATGAGCAATACCTCTGCACAGCATGGTGGCTCAGTGGTTAGCACTGCAGCCTTGCAGTGCTGAGGTCCTGGGTTCAATTCCTATCAAGGACAACATCTGCAAGGAGTTTGTATGTTCTCCCTATTGCTTGTGTGGGTTTCCTCTGGGCACTTCAGTTTCCTCCCACATTGCAAAGACATACTGATAGGATGTCTATATTGTGAGCCTCAATGGGGACAGCATTACTGGTGTATGTAAAATGCTATGGAATTAATTGCGCTATATAAATGAATAAATATTATTATTATATATTATTAAGCCGCATACAGTTATTTGTATCGGTAAGTGCGAGATCTGCCTCGATCTTTTTACTGGAGGATAAAAGCACTCTGTAATTGAGGAGCCATACTGTGTCTTACTGCAGGAAAAGCACATGGGCTGTGGAATTAATATGACCCCAGTAATTAAGGATGGCAGGAGATTTTCCCAGACCCTCCAACCAAAAAAAACTCCCAACTGTCAACTCTGGTAATCCCATGTGTAATTACTGCTCCTACCTATGAATAGTTCACATGTGACTGAGCCGCTCTGGTGTAGTAAACACTTCCAGTAATGCAGAGTTTATTTGCTCTCACATGTCTTGTCACACGCAGACACCGACCATCTGTTCCGGATTACCGAAAACTACTATAGAAATCTGCTCTTCTCTCAAGCTGCTAAAAATGTATTTTAGCCATTTCTTAAAGGGGCTGTCCAGAATTAGACAAGAGTTTGCTTGTTTTGTAATAACAGAGCCCCCCCCTCCAATGACTGTGTCTTTTATTGCAGCTTGTAACTGAAGAGAGAAATGTAAAAAAAAATTTTTTACATGTGTGATTCTGGTAAACAGATGAAAATACTTAAAAGAAATTAAATAGGAATTACTTTTTAAAACTGCTGATGATTCAGTGCTGCTGTACCGGAGGTCACCACTGGGGCTGCCGAGACAATATCATTGTAACACTCACAGGTGCGAGTGTGGAGGAATGGGCCAACTGGGCTAAGGCACCGAGACAGGAGAGGTGTAACTAAGCGGCTACCCCATTTTGACTAGAGCCTCAGATAGTGAGGTTAGGCCTGTGGAGGGATATCTGGCTACTCCTGTGTTTGAGACTCCTAACCTATTTGCATATTCATAATTCCCAGGGGGCAATGTGCCTAGGAATTCACTGTGTTGAGCGCTTTAGCCAGCTGCCCGCAGTGTTTTCTTGGACTGGTCTCCCTGAGATCAGTGAATGCTTTGTGATACCAGGATGAGAGACATATATACCTGGAAGGGGCCCAGGATGGGCGACATATTTACCAGGAAGGGTCCAAGGAAGGAGGATGTATATACCACGATGAAGGACATGTATACCAGAAAGAGGCCAAGGATGGGGGATATCTATACCAGGATGAGGGACACATATACCAGGAAGAGGCCCAGGATGGGGACATTACTACATAATGAAGGGGTAAAGGGTGATACTTTATATGATTTAGAACACTACAAAGGCCCATATATCTGAACAACATGTGGGAGGGGGTGGCCAGGTCCAAATCTTACACCGGGGCCCATTGGTTTTTAGTTACGCCACTGGTCTTCATATGTAGTCTCCATAGTTAGTTACTTAGCTTCAACAAGAGCCATTACCTCACCCTGACCAAAAATATCAAAAGTGGAAAAAGCCCTATGATGTTTTAGAACTGCAGTGTGAGATAAGGAGACCATCATGGGGTGAAAAGTTGACCATTGTATAGACATGAGGAGGGGAAAGGCCTCAGTTTACAACAGGTTTTTAAATTCACCGTTTATATAAGAGAATAGAAAGGAAGCCTGTGTTTGTAAAGACCTGGTATAATATGGTAGAATTGCATTTGTTGTCAATTATATTATGTGGGATTACTATAACATATGGGCCCCCAGTGGCGTAACTACAAACTTATGGGCCCCGGTGCGAAGTTTCAAATGGGCCCCCCCCCCCATACCAAAATATTATCAACCCAAATTCACAATTTCTCTATTCATTTCGCACGCTATAGTATTGTTGTAATGTTTTATAGTGTAATATTTAATCAATATAGTTATAGTTAACTAATCCAGCATTTAAAGAAAAAAATATTCAGTAATATTCATATTCAGATTTCAATGTAATTCGCAGCGTTATCCTGCGCTGTCATGCGGAGGACACTGCGGATCCATTGAGATCCATGCATTTTTTGTGCGCTCGCAGATAAAACAAGCGCCCGCGAACGCACAAAAAATGCTGCATGCTGCTTTCTGAGTGCGGAGGAGGGCGCATAAATTATGCGCATCCGTACGCAAATGCGGCCAAACGCAGCCATACGCAGGCACATGCGTTCCCATGTTAAACATAGGAATGCATGTGCGCAAGCGTTTGGCAAAAGGTTTGATGAATCACCCCCAAAATGCATATGGCGAAGAGTCATCTGTACTTACTTCTTTCAAACAATGTCTTTCACTTGGTCTTGGCTTGGCTTGTTCCTGTCTGTAGGCTTCACTGACTACTTGCTTCTCTACAAAAATATCCAGATTCCAGGAACTTGTGCAATCTAAGGTTGAAGAGACTGAAAAAAAGGCAAACATAAGAACCAGACACAGTATAAAATACAAGATAAAACAATATAATATACTTGAGACCCATAATTAAATTCAGACCTAAAACCAAATATTTTACATTCACTACCCTCACTAACCTTCATTTAATGCACTATTGGAGATAGCATACATATTTATATATATAGATAAGCCATGGGTCACACTTGGAGGGTCTGGGACATTTGACGGCAGCGCTAAATGCTGAGCAAATTCAGCTGCAGCGGATAGCGTTACCAGCAAGCGTTACCAGCAAGTGTCTTGTGCTGCTGGGATGAGCAGGAAGGCACAATACAGTCTTCTTCTCAGTCACAAATCTTTTGTGCCCAGCACCACCAGCTAGACCAGTGCCACTGTGCTAGGTTAGGGTCACACTTGGAAGTGCAATTGCGGTTACCGCATCCACGTCCAGATGCAGTGATCGCAATTGCATTCACACACAATTTGGAGACATTTTGTGTCCCTAAGCCGGAATCCGGCAACCGGAGTGCACTGAATGTGCAATCCGGTTGCCGGACACTTTGTTCATCCCTGCTGCCGCAGCAGGGATGAGCAAAGCATACGGCTGCCACAGGCATTCACATATGCCTTGCGGCAGCCACATGGGCTCCCGTAGGAGCCCATTATAGGAATTCTGCTGCGACAGAGTTACCGCTCCGAAAAACGTTGCCTGCATGATTTTTCACGCAGGCAACGAAACCGGAACCGGTAACCGGACTACATGTAGTGCAATCCAGTTACCATAATGGGCTCCTATGTGCTGCAGTTCCTGATCTGGTTTTGAGCACTTTTACTGCTCAAAACCGGATCAGGATCTGCAGTGCCCTGCCGCAAATGTGTCCCTAGCCCAGGCTAGCCCTAGTCAGTCACCTACTGGTCACACACCCTGGCACTGGCTGGCACACACTTGCACTGCCTGCCAGCATGCTGCTCCGGAGCTCCCATCACCTGCTGCTCACACACCCTAGCTGGCAGCAGCCTGGCACTGGCACAGATTGGCACTGCCCCGGGGCTCCCCTCACCTGCTGCCAGTCACACACTGTAGCTGCTGGTGATGGCAGCCTGGCACACACACACTGTTGGCACTGCCAGGGCCCCCCCCTCACCTGCTGCCAGTGACACACACACTGTAGCTGGTGGTGGTGGCAGCCTGGCACACACACACACACACTGTTGACACTGCCAGGGCCCCCCCCCCCTCACCTGCTGCCAGTCACGCGCACACTGTAGCTGGTGGTGATGGCAACCTGGCACACACACACTGTTGGCACTGCCAGGGGCCCCCCCTCACCTGCTAGCTACTGCTTGCTTGTTGTGTTCACAATAAGTCCCAGGGAGCAGAAAAAGCACTGGAGGCCAAGGAGCACACAGTGGGCAAAGACAATGGGGGCAGAGAGGGCATGGTGAGGCAGAAAGAGGGCACTGGTGGGCACAGAGAGTGGGAGAGAGCGCACAGAGGGAGAGAGCGCATGGGGGGGCAGAGAGAGGGGTGAGGGAAGAGAACACACAGTGGGGCAGAAAGAGCACAGTAAGAACAGAGCGCACAGATGTAGAGAGCACATGGATAAAGAGAGTGCACGGAGGAGAGAGAGTGCATGGAGAGAGAGAACACAAAGGGGGACAGAGCACGCATGGAGGGAAAGAGATCGCAAGGGGGGCAGAGAGAGCTCATGGAGTGAGACAGAGTGCACAAAGGGAGACAGAGCATACAAAGGGAGAAAAGAGCGCACAAACAGCGCATGGTAGGAGAGAGAGTGTGCACAGTGGAGGGCAGGCGGAGGGGGTTAACACTGGAGGGCAGGCGGAGGGGGTTAACACTGGAGAGCAGGCGGAGGGGGTTAACAATGGAGAGCATGCTGAGGGGGGTTAACAGTGGAGGCAGGCTGAGGGGGTTAACAGTGGAGAGCAGGCTGAGGGGGTTAACAGCGGAGAGCAGGCTGAGGGGGGTTAACAGTGGAGGCAGGCTGAGGGGTTAACAGTGGAGGCAGGCTGAGGGGGTTAAGTTAACCCCCCTCAGCCTGCCTCCACTGTTAACCCCCTCAGCCTGGCTCCACTGTTAACCCCCCTCAGCCTGCCTCCACTGTTAACCCCCCTCAGTTAAGTTGACCCCCTCAGCCTGCCTCCACTGTTAACCCCCTCAGCCTGCCTCCACTGTTAACCCCCCTCAGCCTGCCTCCACTGTTAAACCCCTCAGTTAAGTTAACCCCCTCAGCCTGCCTCCACTGTTAACCCCCTCAGCCTGCCTCCACTGTTAACCCCCTCAGCCTGCCTCCACTGTTAACCCCCCTCAGTTAAGTTAACCCCCTCAGCCTGCCTCCACTGTTAACCCCCCTCAGCCTGCCTCCACTGTTAACCCCCCTCAGCCTGCCTCCACTGTTAACCCCCCTCAGCCTGCCTCCACTGTTAACCCCCCTCAGCCTGCCTCCACTGTTAACCCCCTCAGCCTGCCTCCACTGTTAACCCGGTTAACAGTGGAGGCAGGCTGAGGGGGTTAACAGTGGAGGCAGGCTGAGGGGGGTTAAGAGTGGAGGCAGGCTGAGGGCCCCTCAGATCAGTCCCTGGGCCCCCCATGTGGTGACCGGTGGGGGGTGCTGTCAGAGTACCGGGGGGGGGAAGGGTGCTAGCGGTGTTTGTCCGCTGGCATTCACACTCACCATCGCACACTCCTCTGTCCCGCGGTCCGCAGTGAGGAGGAGAGGAGGGACGGGCACAGCAGCAGGAAGTGAGCTTTCTCTCACTTCCCGTCCTCCCTCCTCTCCGGCCGGCGCTATCGCAGTCGCGACCGCTGCGACCGCGGTAGTTACGCCACTGGCACACACTATACACACAACACACTCACTGCACACACTATACAAACAACACACAGCGCACACACTATACAAACAACACACACTGCACACAGCACACGCTATACACACAGCACGCACTATACAAACACACACTATACACAGTATACACACATCACACACTCACTGCACACACTATACACACATCACACAGTCACTGAACACACAGCACACACTCACTGCACACACTGTACACACACAGCACACACTCACTGCACAGTATACACACACTATACACACAACACACAGCACACACAGCACATACTCACTGCACACATTATACATACTGTACACACTCACTGCACACACTATACACACACAGCACACACTCACTGCACACACTATACACACACAGCACACACTCACTGCACAGTATACACACAGCACACACTCACTGCATACACTATACACACAGCACACACTATACACACAGCACACACTCACTGCACACACTATACACACAGCACACACTCACTGCACACACTATACACACTGCACACACTCACTGCAAACACTATACACACAGCACACATTACACACACTATACACACAGGCACCTTCCTCCTCTGTGCTGTAGATGATTGTATTCAGCCAGGCCCAGGAAGGAGTGAAGCAGGTGATGACTGTGGGAGGAGAGCATGCCAGGTCGGCAGACTGAGCTCCTCTCCGGCAGGTAGAGAAGCAGTGCCGTATGTCTCCTCCAGGTCCAGCATGCACCCACGTTCTCTCTGCTATGTCCTCCTCCAGGTTATGACTGTGGGAGGAAAGCAGGCGAGGTCGGCAGACTGAGCTCCTCTCCGGCAGGCCGTACTGCCGCATGTATCCTCCAGGCTCCAGCAGACACCCGGTTAACAGAGGAGGCAGGCTGAGGGGGGTTAAGAGTGGAGGCAGGCTGAGGGCCCCTCAGATCAGTCCCTGGGCCCCCCATGTGGTGACCGGTGGGGGGTGCTGTCAGAGTACCGGGGGGGGGGGGGGAAGGGTGCTAGCGGTGTTTGCCCGCTGGCATTCACACTCACCAGCGCACACTCCTCTGTCCCGCGGTCCGCAGTGAGGAGGAGAGGAGGGACGGGCACAGCAGCAGGAAGTGAGCTTTCTCTCACTTCCCGTCCTCCCTCCTCTCCGGCCGGCGCTATCGCGGCGGTTGGCTGCCAGCACGGGTCCCGGGGCCCCCCGGGGGGGTACGGGGTCCCACGGGGGTGGTGCGGGCCCCCCCTGGGGGCGGGCCCGGTCGCAGTCGCGACCGCTGCGACCGCAGTAGTTACGCCACTGTGGGCCCCTCTAAGGTAAAACAGATGAAGACTAGCAAGAGACCAGGGGAAAGGAGCTCGAAGGTAAAAGAATAAATTGGTCTTTAGTGATCTGTGTCCACAGAGTAGGTAAGAACCAGGGCTATGGAGTCAGTAAGCCAAACATCTGACTCCGACTCTTCAACTTCCCTAAATCCGACTTCACCAAAATGGGCACCGACCATGACTCCGACTTCTCAACCAGGGTTGTGAAGTTAGTAAGCCAAATATTCGACTCCGTCTCCTCAATTTCCCTGAATCCAACTCTGACTCCACCCAAAATGAACACCGACTCCACGACTCCAACTCCACAGCCCTGGTAAAAACATCAGTGAGCTCAAGAACTGATAATTCCAGTCCCATGTGTGAATGGAGCACAGCTCAGAATCAGGAGCCCAGGTGTTGTATCCATATTACGTTTTCTGATCTACAGTCCTATTAGAAGAATGTAAAATCAGCCATTTACACATGGTTTCTGTTTTAACACACTACACAAAGGATACCACTGATGCCTGTCAGACCCCATGGTTTAATGGGAAGATAGTCCTGCATGCCTTAATACTTTTTTCTACCATACATGACGAAATGTGCACATACATGTGAACACAGCCTTAGGCTGAAACTTGGGCCACAATGAGTTAAACTCATTTGGCACAATTATTGTTCCTTAGTGTTCTCGATCTATGACCGTAACTGAGCTGTTCACAATGGCCTCAGTGAGGATACGCCGGTGCAAGTAGATGTAAAGAGCTTCAGATGATCCCATTCATGGCAGGTCATACAATAGAATAGTATAGAGCATGTGTTATGCTGCCAGGATCACCTGGCCACCGTCCTATGTGCCCCAAACCCGAGTCACTAAACAACAGCCACACTGTTATATACAACCGGAAATACTATTATGTACTTATATTCTGATTTATAGCCTGAAGCTATGAATGTAAATACTGCTGTACAGCAACGTGAAAGTATTTGTCTAAAAGGAAATACTACATCAAAGTATAAGATATGTACAGTCACAATACAGAATTAAAGAGAAGCTGTCACACTACTGATATTTCCTCATAATACAGCAATCCAAAAGTATCTTTACTTAAAGGAAATCTGTCAGACAGATTTCAGACCCATAAACGTTTTATATACCCATGTAGCTCTTTCAAAGACAAGTCCAGCAATACCTTTACATTGCCACTTCATTCATCCGTTACTGACATCTCAGCGTTCAAATTGATATGCAAATGAGGCTGAAGGGCTATGGTAGATCTGAAACCTTTGTCATTCCAGCTCTATTACCCACCCAGCTCTGCCTCCTCCTGTTTCACTGATGGTTCCTTTGCTTGAAGTCACTTAGTATAGAGGCTGTCAGTCAACAAGTAGGAGGCAGTGTTGGGTGGGAAATAGAGCTGGAATGACAAAGGATTCAGATCTATCATAGTGGTTCCTCCTAGCAATCAAAAAAATTACATATCAAAGAGACCTGTATGAGACTGTCAGCTTCCATTGGATAGTGTCAGACAGCTCAGGGACAAGCCTCAAACTGGGAACACCTTATTTATACATTGTCAAGTCTAGCGGTTCTATACCTGAGTGGGCCCCTCGTAGTTCTGGATGAACTCCAGTTATCCGTCAGGTCACCCTGTTGCCCCTCGCTGATCATGAGGGGTGGGGTGTCACCTACAGAGGGTGGAGATAGTGCAGGTGCCCACTTTGGCCATGTATTGCTCCCTGGGAGAATTACTTCTGTGATGCTAGGAGGCAGGACGCCATTGCTCCCAGCAACTATGCTGTTCAGGGGCCCTAGTGCCAGCTGTTGCCAATAAATTTCGGGATGCCATGTCTGCTGAGTCAGGTACGTGTTTTTAGGTTCCCTCTCCTCTTCGTTTACATCTCTGGGCTGAGGGTGGAAATAGGGCGTTGTCTCAGCGAGGTCAGGTGATCTCTGAGAAGCAGATATTAACCCACCATATCCTACTGTGTTGTGATTATTTCAGTTGTGTTTGGGTGGTAGAGGTTAGTAGTTTTCTGCTTCTCAGTTGGATTCTTTGCTCTGGCTTCTGGTCTTGGCTTTGTCCCTTGTTTTCCTTTTGGTTTTGTACTGCACTACTTCTATTCCTTCATTGGTGTGTTTAATCTGACTGTGGCCTGTGTGCCCAATCACCAGCCACCGTGCTGATTGCCATCACGAAAGGCCTCTACCAAAGTCCCCCCTTTCCAGGACCAAGAGGCAGATGAAAAGTACCTCGGGCCTTAAGGTTGTGCAGAATCGTGACAACTAGGGCAAAGTGTGAGTGGCATACTGCGCTTGCTGGCAATGTAAGTATTTGCTAAAAAAAGACTTGTCAGGACTGGTGATGGGATGTTGGGACTTGTTTAAAATGATGTAGAGAAGCACTGTAATCATAAGAACAGAGGTCTTCAGCAGACCCCCTGCTATCATACCAACTCATTGGATGCGCTGATGGGTGCTTAAAATGCCACGTCCCCATGTCGGCACAAATTAAATCCCGCTGTCAGAGTTTGACATCAGGATTTAACAGGTTTACAATCACGGATGGAACTCCGCTTCACTCGCAATTTGTAGAGACAGGTCCTGGCTGTAATACACAGCCATTAGCTGCCGAATATGCAGGGAGCTCAGCCCATGAACCTTCTCCATAAACTCATTTCTGACTTCTGCTGTACATGTGTAGTTAACTATAAATTATGCTCAATCCTGAGCACCTGTAGCCTTGTATGTTTCAGCTGTATAAGTACCTTCTTTTCTAACAGTCACATTTGAGCCTGGATAATCCCAGGAACTGATCTCAACATTGGTGAGGTTTATACTACTACCGTAATCGTAGAAGTGGATAATCCGGGTACTTTGAAGATGTTTCCATGGACGGGCCTAAAATGTTCTGATTTTGGTTCTGTTCATGTTGGCACCTATGTAAAGAACTATCTGTTTTTGTTAAATACGTGCTATTGGTCCGTGGTTCAATGGACTCCATTGTGGCTCAGGGGGTCTGGGGTATAATTAGGATGCTGGAAGTCCTTGCTGGAGATATCAAAGGCCCTGTTTTTACATGTTGACCCGATTGCAAGTATAGAGTTTGGCAGAGTTGTACAATCCATGGAGTTCATTTTATTGTAAAGCTGTGATTGCCATGTGCACGGGAAGGGCAGGTGCAGAAGCTGGAGGCTTGTTCACATTGTTCTTGCTTGCCATGAATGACCCTTTGAAGGTCGTCTTGTTAGTCGGTGTTTATCTTATTATCACTACACAAGTGGATGCAGCCGGAGGTTTTGTGCTATGGCCCTGAAGTCACGTGTTACAACCTTCTATTATTTGGAGGAGAATGCTTGGTGTGAACACATCCTTGATCGACTGCACTACAAAGATCTACCCAGATCTACAACTCCTACAAAAAATGATTATATGCAAAGTTTATTTTGCCTCTTTTTTTGCAGACACAGTGGCTGAAGCAAAAAAGACGAATAAAGGAAATTCTAATTTTATACTTTTCCTTCACGTTGGATCTGTTTAGGTTTAGCAAAAAAAAATAAAAACTGCGTTAAAACTTTATAAAAAAAACTGGAGTTTGAAGCATAAATAGCCTCAATCAGACAAGCACATTGTACCCACTCTTAAAGGAAATAACAGAATAGGTGGTAAAGTGCTGATCGTTGGGATCCTCAACCCTGGGACCTCCACCACTCTTGAAGGAGCAGAGCACCAACATGTGCACAACTTAATCATTTATTGTCTAAAAGAGGATGGGACAAGGAGGCACAGAACAGCTTGTAAGAGGGTCTAGGGTGATATCACCCTGCTTCAAGGGGTACATTGTGTTTGTATCTACATTTGAAAGTTATGATGTGTAAGTAGCCACCTAGTGTTTAAATACAAAGACTGCTCCCCAGTCCCCGGAAGTTGATACTCCTTATGGGTGGGGCCCAGTCTAAGAAAAGTACTTCCAGTGTAAAGTTGGAAGGAGAGTCCCCCAGAAAGGAGAGAAAATCAGGAGCAATAGGAACTTAAAGCCTCTTCTGCTAATTTAATTGGACCCTCTGGGTCGCCCTAAGAAGGGAGTGTGGGCAACATGGAGGTGGGCCAAGGATGCAGGCTATAATCACTAACCTGATAATGATATTCAACGCCAGCCCTTGGCGGCTTCTCGGGAAGCGACTAATCCCTCTGGTACGGAAGTGGTGAGCTTACTAGTGACTCAGTGCTGGTGGTAAAAGAGCATCTGTCTAAAAGGTGGCCCTAATTATTTTTAAGGAATGGATCCCTACAGGAAGAGTTAGGTGGGAACCAGTAGAGAATTAATTTGTAGTGGAATACCGTGCTGCTGAACATAGTGGCTGAGAACCTGAAGACACCGGGACGATGGGAGCTCTGCACCAAATTGTGCTGATGTGAATATCCCCATACATGTAATTTTTAAGCTTGGTGCCTATATTTAACGCGACTGTTTAAGTAAACCTTTGTTGAAAAGCGTAATTAATTCTTTATGTGCTTTGGCCCTCACTAAGGGCAGTCCTGAACTGATCTTTTACACTGAGGAGTCGGCAAGGGGCCGTTTAACTGGCAACCCAACAAACAGATAATGACTAAACACTGGATCAGGGCTTGTGGGGGATCCGTGTGGGTGGGTATAACTTCATTTATTATGTTTAATTGTTTTACCCTTTTATTAATCGCCTGCAAAACCCTTTTTAATCTTCTACAATCTAGAAATTATACCTCTAAATTTTCACACATTTTAAGTTTCTTTCTCTTGCACCACACAAATACCTGTTGTGACCATTATTGGCCATCTGCATCTGACAAAATCCATAATCCATTAATTTGGTCAGACGATTGTTTGTTGCATGCAGTATGCTTGGGAAATCGCTGATTACTGATCAGGTGAAGTAATTTCTATATGGTCAACTTTGTAAAGCCAAAGGAGTATCAAGGCTCCCGTACACTTTGGACTAATATCGAACAAAATCACCTGTATCATTCAGCCAACACTATTCTACAAGGGAGCACCGGCTATCCCATCATTGGGGAAGGGGAAGACTGATCTGGCATGTCTGGTTTTCAGACTGTTATTTGCTTTGTTCTCCCAGATAAAAGCACCTCACCTGTACCTGTATCTGGTATTACAGCTTAATAATCATTAGAGCTCAGCTACAGTACCAGACACTTTCCATGGTCTGGTGTGGTGCTGTTTCGGGAAGTAAGGCTGCCTTCAGACTTGCAGATGCATCTGCAGCGTTTTGCAGATGCATCTGCAAGCATCTGCATGCAGACCGCGGCCCCTATGTTTATAATGGAGCGCACGGCGGTCTGCAGATGCTTGCAGACCGCCGTGCGCTCTCATTGCCCGCCATTAGTGATCTGTGCGCATGCGGATGCCTGCGCACAAATCACACACTCTCGCCCGCACCCGGGACGCAACATCTCCTGTACATTCCCTATCCCATAGTAGTGAGGAAGCAGCTAGCATACATCTTGGGCTGGTAGAATAATAATATTTTTTTTTAAGTAATGGTGATCAAATAATAACAATAATTTTTATTTATATAGCGCCATCATATTCCGCAGCGCTTCACAATTCAGAGGTAAATATTTAAAGAATCATAAGAAACAGTAAACAGAAAATACAATGCAAAAACAATACAATACAATACAAAGCATAATACAATATATTAATTAGAGCAAAATAATGTCAATTAAATAAAAATAAAAAGAAAGGGAATATTGACCATGCTACCATATATGACAATCAAAAAACGAGTGGATTGATTGTGATTTTTAAATTCTATGTGTTTCTGGGCTTTCTGGCCCCTTCATCAGGAAAAAATCACAGATGTACACAATTTTATTGGGAAGACTGCAGCAAACCTTCTAATACGCTTTTATAGTGGTTGTGGCTTACACAACCCTGCCAGGTGAGTGTGTACCTATTGAACACTTCCAATTGTTATACTGGTAACAGCCTAGATTGCGCCTTTTCCATTCCAGCTTTTCTACTAGAGCAAAATAATGACAGCCCTGCTCATAAGAGCTTACAGTCTAACAATGAAGTGGGGGTATAAAAATGTCAGAGAATGCGCAATAGGGTCTTATCCTTTATATGAAAAGAGCGGTATAGAAATTGTTGGAATCTGCTCACCTGGTTCCATTGTGTTGACTCCCAACCAAGAATGAGCGTAAGAGGTCAGCTGCTGTAGAATCCACACATCGTCCTGCAGATTGAATGAGGTGGGGGTGACACAAAGTACAGGTGCTTATTTACAACTAGCTGGGTGCCCGATGCACATGCATCGGGATTCTAGAAGAGCGAGTCTCTGACTCGCAATGGCCGCTTCGCGCTGCTAAGGCGACTCGCAGCGCGTGTGGACTCAGAAGGGGCAAAAAACCCATTTGTGATTATATAATAGATGATGGTATAGTCAAGTTGAGGAGATGGGGAACAGATAGGAGCAGCATAAGTGGCCACCAACCATTATTTGTGATCCACTTGAGACTGGTGGAGCTTTGTCTAGATGACTTTAACTAGGAATCATGATGTGTTTTTAGGGATCGCCTGAAACTATGCAAGTTGTGGATACACCTAATTTCTTGGGGCAGAGAATTCCAGAGAATTGGTGCAGCTCGGAAGAAGTCTTGGAGCCGGGAGAGGGAGGTTCAGAATAATGTAGCAGTGAGTCTAAAGTCACTCCCAGACCAAAGAGAACGGGTGGGGTGATAGACAGAGATGAGGGAGGAGATGTACGGAGATGCTGCACTGTGAAGAGTTTCGTGGGTGAGAACAAGCAGTTTGAGTTGGATCCTATAGTGTATAGGCAGCCAGTGCAATGACTGGCATAAAGCAGAAGCATACGAGTAAAGGTTAGCTAGATAAATGATCCTGGCTGCTGCATTAAGGATGAACTGGAAAGGGGAGAGTCTAGTGCGGGGGAGGCCAATTAAAAGAGAATTACAATAGTCAAGGTGGGAGTGAATCAGGGCCACAGTGAGGGTTTTTGTGGTTTCCAAGGTGAGAAAGGGGCAAATTCTACAGATGTTCTTCAGGTGCAAGCGGCAAGAGCGGGCCAGAGATTGTATATATGGGGTGAAGTAAAGATCCGAGTCAAACATAACACCCAGACAGCGAGCCTGCTGACGGCATTATTGTGGTGTTGCACACTGAGAGAGAGATGTCATATTTAGGGAGGTTAGTGGAGGGCGAGAGAAGCAGAAGTTCAGTTTTGGAAAGGTTGAGTTTCAGGTAGAGAGCAGACATGATATTGGAAACTGCGGTTAGACAGTCATTGGTGTTCTTTATTAGAGCGGGAGTAAGATCAGGGGAAGAAGTGCATAGTTTTGTGTCATCAGCATAAAGATGGTTCTGAAAGCCAAATCTGCTGATGGTCTGTCCATTCGGGGCCGTGTAGAGAGAGAAGAGAAGAGGTCCAAGGATTGAACCCTGAAGGACCCCAATAGTGAGAGGAAGAGGGGAGGAAGTGGAGCTAGCAAATTGTTAGGTCCCCTGGCACCGCTCCCCAGCTCACCTCTCTTGGGTCGGCATCCCCTGCTCCTCTGCCGACCAGGCATCCGGCGTCCAGACTTACTGTGTCACGGAGCCGTCGCTGGGTCCCCTTCCCGTCTGCTGATCGCCCAGCTCATGCACCAGCCCGCTGCAGGGGTAAAGTTTCATGAGTGTCATGAGCGGTGCAATAGGCACGTCCGCACCCTTTCCCTGTGACTCTTGGGACCGGCCCGGCCCGGCCCAACCTGACACTCCCCTTGACCAATAGCTACCTGTCTTCTGGTATATCAGGCCACCTCCACTGATGGGAGGTGCCTGATTATTAAGTTAGTTTGCTTCTGCCTTGCTGACTGTTGGTCAGGGCTTACTTGTACTCTCCTCCAGTAGAGCCATACCTGCTCTCCGAGCCTCGGGCTCTGTACCTGTGTTTCCTACCTTGCTATACCGTAGTATAGGCTAACCCTACGAGCTGCCTCCCTGGTACTAGCAGCTGTGGTATTTAGACCCCCTGGGCTTGCCCCTGACAATCCCTGTATAGGGGTTGGTTAAACTAGGACCAGCTCACTCAGGGGAGTTCGGTACCACGGCCCAGTGGGTCCACTCCAGGGCGCCTTCCCCGGAAGTGTGACACAAATGATACACTGAAAGGGCAGTCAGAAATATAGGAAGAGAACCAGGAGAGAGCCGATATCCTTGATGCCGATGGAGTGCAGCATGGAGAGTAGGAGATGGTAGTCAACAGTGTCAAAAGCTGCAGAGAGATCAAGAAGAATAAGCAGAGAGTGGTCACCATTACGTTTTGCTGTCAAAAGGTCATTGGTCACTTTGGTTTCCGCCCCCTATATTCTACAGAAACTGTTCTCACCAGACTGTAATGGGTCTAGAAGAGAGTGAGTGGAGAGGTAATGAGTGAGGCAGGAGTAGGCCAGGCGCTCCAGGAGTTTAGAGATGAAGGGGAGATTGGAGGCTGGTCTGTAGTTGTTTGTGCAGGATGGGTCGTGAGACGTTTTCTTTAATAATGGGGTAATGATAGAGTGTTTGAAGGAGAAGGGGAGGATGCCAGAAGAGAGGGAGAGGTTGAAGATTTTGGTTAGGTGAGTGATGACCACTGAAGAGAGAGACTGGAGTAGGTGTGAGGGAATGGGGTCAGCAGTGCATGTGGTGGGAAGAGAGGAGCCTGGAGACTTCTTCTTCTGTGACTGGGTCAAAAGTGGAGAGTGAGCCAGAGAAAATGTGGCGAGAGGTAGGGGAAACAGTGATTTGAGGTTGGGAGTTGATTTCCTGACGGATGTTTTCTATTTTCTCTATTAAGTAAGAAGCCAGATCATCAGCACAGAGGTCAGTGATAGGGGTCTGCACTTTAGGACTGAGGAGAGAGTGAAAGGTGTCAAAGAGTATTTTGGGGTTGTTGGATAGAGAGTAGATCAGGGTGGTGAAGTAGGTTTGTTTGGCGAGGTGAAGGGCAGAGTTGTAAGTTCTCAGCATAAATTTATAGTGAATGAAGTTTTCTGGTGTGTGGGTTTTCCTCCATAGACATTCAGCACTCCTAGAGCATCGCTGGAGAAATAGAGTTTGTTATGTGAGCCAGGGCTGTTTCACTTTGTGTTTGGAGGTTCTGAGAGTGAGGGGCGCTACTTGATTCAGGGAGCTTCTGAGAGAGCCATTTAAGTGATTTACTGCCAGTTTGGGACAGGAGAATGAAGAGATTGGGGACAGTGATGAGTGTAGAGAGTCTGTGAATGTGTGAGGGTTTATGGCCTGTAGATTTCTGAATGTGTGATAGGTCAGACTGTGCTGGGGTGGGCGAGGGTTTGTGAACGTGAAGGAGAAAATGTTGTGGTCAGAGAGGAGAAG
This sequence comes from Allobates femoralis, assembly GCA_033576535.1. NCBI lineage: Eukaryota > Metazoa > Chordata > Amphibia > Anura > Aromobatidae > Allobates > Allobates femoralis. The sequence goes on from JARQOC010000007.1 coordinate 79,921,334, forward strand.
AGGTGAATTATCTAAAGAGGAGGTTGAGCAGAGCCGGACAAAGATCAGGTCAAGGGTGTTACCATCCTTGTGTGTCTCCGAGGATGGGAGCTGAGAAAGGCCAAGAGATGTGGTTAGAGATAGGACCTGGGATGCAGATGGGGAGATGGGGCTGTTTATGAGGATGTTGAAGTCTCCCAGAATAAGGGTTGGGAACTCTTGAGGATATGAAATGCGGCAGCCACGCGGAGTAATAGTCGAGGAACTTGGTGGGTGACCCTGGGGGTTGGTATACCACCGCTACTCTAAGGACGAGGGGGCGGAAGAGCCTAATTGTGTGGACCTCAAAAGAGGTAAATGAGAGTGATAGGGCTAGAGGGATGACCTGTAAAATACACTATGGGGACAGGAGTAAGCCAACTCCACCACCATGTCTGTTCCCAGATCTCCCAGGCTGACTTAATAAATAAGGATGTCTCACAGCCGCTAATAAGGTATGAATGATTGCTCAAGATGCAGCGACAACACCAGAAGTGAATAGGAGAATGGCTATAGGAAAATCAACAATGAAGTCACTGGACAAGGTGTTCATATCAAGGATTATTTAGCTGGTGATGATGACACGGCTCATACATGGTCTAGACTTTTCTATAGTAACACATGGATGCGAAACCTGGACAACAAAGGAACAAGGTGGAAGAAGAATCAACACCTTCGAAATGTGGTGCTAGAGAAGGATGTTATCAATACCATGGATGGCAAGAAGAACAAACAAATCAATACTGGAACAAATCAAGCCAGACGTATCACTCGAAGCAAGGATTAACAAGCTATGACTTGTCTGCACATCATACAAAAATAGAGATCACTGGAGAAGGACATCATGGTCAGAAGAATAGAAAGAACAAGGTGAAGAGGAAGACCAGCAATCCAATGGCTTGATACAATCAAGCGAACGGTGGAGAAGACTCTGGTGGACCCATCTAGGTTCGGAGAAGACCCCGATGAACCTATCTAGACTGCACAAGATCTATTTTCCTACAAAGGGTTCATCCATCAAGTCTCCAAGGCTCAAGATCGAGCTGAAGGCTGTTAAATAATAGTACCAGTAATTCAGTCAAATCTATGATCTTAAACTTGATGGTCCAGATTGACAATCTACTTGAATTTGATTTGCATCAAATATATTTCCATATGTGAGATCTCTCTAGACTCCAGAGGATCATAAATGTTCTTTAAAAAAAATGTACTCACCTTACCCCTCTCCCCCCACAGCGTGTGCGGATGGACAGGTGATGTCCTGGGCAAAGCAAATATAATGGCCTGTATGCTGCTGGCTGGCTGAAAATGTGCTGTACTTGCATAAAGTAAATTGTCCAAAATTTGGATTCATCTGAATTGATGAATTTTAAGAAAGTCAAAATTAACTCCATTTTTACCATCAAATTGGTCATCTCTATTGATATCCTTTCCAGGGTAACCTCAACCTCCTTGCTCCTTTTTTAAAATCCTTTTCCACATCCCCCAGGTTCCAACATGGTGTACAAGAAACCTTCTGGTAGTGCTGCTTTACTGGAGGTTTGGGATAGCTGCAGCACCTCTGGCAACTCGTCCGTTTGTCCAGGAGGTCTCCCTTTTTTTCCCCCAAGATGTTTCTTGGAGAGTTGGCAAATTCTCTATTCTCTTTGCCCAATACCTAACTCATACCTGTAGCCTGGATTATTCCTTATGGTCTTTTAGGCATTCCCCTCACTTAGTCAAGAAGATAACATTAGAAAATGAACAATATATTGAAAT
>JARQOC010000007.1:79929029-80112264 GCA_033576535.1 Allobates femoralis
AGTAGCGATATCTCTGGGTGGGCCCCTTAGAGCGGGTGGCCTGGGGCAACTGCCCACTATGCCCTCCCAACCTCCAAATAGTTGTTGTACTCCTGAAGTCTTCCGCATACTTTGAGTATTATTTCCTTGTACATTCGGTGCAGATTTGAATCTGCAGCATGTCAGTTCTTTCAGCATTTTTGGTTCAGATTTCAACCATAATAATGAGTGGAGTAAAATCTGAACCAAAAATGCTTATAAAAAATTGCATTTTTCTGCCAAGGAGATGCAGAAATGGTGCAAAAAATTTCTGCACAAAAAACTTTGCGTGCACATACCGTAAAGGGTAAATAAATCATCTACATATATATGTGTGCACATATATTTTATACATATTAGTCCTGTCACTTTTATTACTGTTAGGATATTCCTTAAAAATAATAGACAACCACTTTGAAACAGTTGAAGTAATCCATTTCTTTGAATACATTTTCGGAGAAGGATTTATGCTGCGCCTTCCAGCCTTTCTTCAATCCTAAACGTCAGTGATTAATTCCCAGTAGTGCAGTCTGTACACTTTGGGCTGCTCGCTCCATGTGTTTGTGCTCAGATACTCCACACTAAATGGAAGGGTTGGTGATGTTTATGCAGCAGTTTTATGCTACTTGTTCCAAATGACATCCACGTAATTCACTCCTAGACATAAAGCCAATGGCCGAGACCAAAGTGTCACTGAACAGTTAGTTTCTGATACTTCTGGAGAATGTTACTGTAGGAGATACTGTGTTGCACCCTGGGGATCGGGGTACTCAGAGCCGGGTCCTGTCGTCTTCTCGGGCTGCTGGGTGTCACAACGACGTGACCCGGCTCCGTGGTGCCAGGTGCGGCAATAAAAAGGGGTTAAATTATGAAAGAGGGGAATTAAGAGTTTTTAAAGTTTGTGATGCCACCCATGGTTTGTGGCCACTGTGGGCCACCGCTGCCGTTCAGGCCTCTCGGGATACTGGTGATGGCGGCAGCAGGGATGATGAGCCCTCCACAGGTGGGGCTTTATCCCCAGGGCAGTGTAGGGATGGAATGTCAGGGCTATGTGCTCAGATCCCTTTGTGCAGTTTCTATTATGGCTTGCAAAAGTCAGTGTGCTGCTCTGCAGGTGATCGTCTGCCGCTGTCGCATATGTTACAGTCTTACACACAAGTCTTGAGTTTGACCGAGTACTTTACTTCCACTTGTACAGCTCTTGTTACAACCAGCACACAAACAGCTATGGTCACCAGTTCAGCAGCTTTGACAATTCACTAGTGGCACCCCCTTTCGAAGTCCTTTTGGGCCTCTCTCCTCCTTCCCACGCACATCCTCCGGGCCAGCGATCGATGGCTTTTCGCGGACATTCCCAGCTGGGAATCCTAGCCCTAGTGTAACAGCCTTTCCATTGTTGTGCCAGGGGTTGGGTTTCGGGCATACAGTCTTTTCACCCCATTGGTTAATTCTATGGCAGGGGCATGCAGCGTACTACCACGTCAACAGGGCCGGCTCCCTGGTGTCGGCCCGGTTTCCCCGGTGTCCCTGCTTGTGTGGGCCCATCGTGGACCCCCTCTCCTCTTCCTCGGTACGTGGCCTGGGGCCCAGACCGGCCATACGGTGGCACAGACCACCGGGTCAGGGTCCTTGCTCTGTGGTGTTAGTCTCTGGATCTCAGGGAGTCTCTGCTTGGGGGCTCTGTTCCTCTCACACCCGCCAGGAACACGAGCCGGTGCTCTTTCAGTCTTTCAAACTAAGCCTCCCCCCAACTTGGTGTTCCTAGGTTTTTAATCTTGTTCCTCCACCCCTTTCACGGGTTTCTTCTCTGCTTTCCACCCTTCACCTCACTCCCCCCACTATCCCCTGCATGACATGGAGTACTAGGTCTAGGGATTGGGGGATGTGTTGGGTGTTGGTATGGGGTGACTAACTTACCTGTTCCAGCTTCAGTACCATTTTGTGGCCACCGATCCGCAGGGGTGCCACAACTGTACATTGTTTACAAATAAAGTCCAAAGACAAAGAAATGAATATAACAATAGGTCCAAAATTCTAGACTGATTATAATATATCGATGGCTGCCTTCACATTGCGTGATTTGGGATCCTGCTCTATCCGTTTTAAAACTGATAACCACGGATCAGTTTTGGCCTCAAATGTATCCCTATGGGCACGGATTGGTCCTATATGGCCATCAGTGTGTGTCAGTTTTGTCACTGATCCGTTTGTGTCAGGGTTTTTTCATGTAACCAGAATCAGAGACTGTTGCGATTCTAGGCTGCCTTGAAAATCACTGACACCAACGGACAGACATGGATCCATCGCTTCATTGTCAAATAACTTAATGGGTCTATGGAGACGGATCCGTGAAAAAAATGGATTGTAAAACGAGCATGCTCAGAAGCAAGGTACAGCTCCTCTCACCCCTATCTCTGCTAACTGATAATGGATCCGTTAATAAAACGGTCCATGGGCATCAGTGGCATCTGTTGGCCAAGATCAGTGCCTCCTTGAAATTCAAGGATCCACATGAATGTACAAAGAACACAGTGTGAAGGCAGTCTACATCGTTATCAGAGCTCCAAATACATTGATTTCCGTAACAAAAATGTCAGCATTCTGCAGCTGCCACTAAGCAGATAAGTGTATGTGCTCTTCATTGTGCTCAATCTGTATGGAGTATGTTGTCCATTTTTAGGGACAATTTTTTTTGCGTGCATTTTTAGCTAAAAATAATTTATTGTACTTATTTCTCATTAAAAAAATCTTGTACTTTTCACCTTAAATTGCTTCTGTACGTCACAGTCTATTTTTAGCTGCAGAATAGTTAACTGAGCATCTGTCAGTGAGCCGCTATGACAGTAGGATAGAGTATTCTACTTCTTTATGTCATTTTCTTAACTCCTCGAAGCTGATTTATGACCACAGACCACATAAAAGTTGAATGTGCAGGGAAACAAAGAACCTGTAAAAGCCAAACGGTGCAAAATTGTGAATGGGAATGAATAGGAAAACTTATTGTTAGGCATAAATACATGCGTTAACCTTCAGTTAGTCACCCAAAATACTTACACTATTAGTCTCGTGGGAGTCAATGCCACCTCTCATCATGCACTGAGCTAGGAAGCTACCAAAACGTACGGTTACCACCTTCCATACTAATGAAAATATGACCAAAACCAGCTTGCTTGGGATCCAATAGATCCCGCACAACTAATTAGAAAAAAAAATGTCTCCAAAGGTGGACACCCAGTCCCCTAGTGCTGGCAACGTTTTTTTTGTCTCTTCTTGCTTTATTGAAACCAATAATACAGACTTTGCTTGACAGTTGAGTCATATTGCTGTTGTTAAAGAACAAGTAATGTTAAGTCCTGCTCTGAATTACACCCAGAACTCCCCCCGAAAATGCAGGAGCGCCCACTTTACACTGGGCTTTAAATAGACGACTTCCTTTTTGGAGATGACATCCCTGAATATTCGACTTTTAGTAACTATGTATAAAGAATGAATAAGCACCGACATCATGAAATGTTACAAAGGGTCTAAACTCCATAAACGAGCAGATTCACTAATGGGTTTGTGCACCTAGATCTTGAATAAAAATAAATAAAATGTGCTGCATGTTGGCGCATAAGATCTAGTGTAAATAGAGACAGGATTAGACAATCTGACCCAATGTTTCACCTGTAAATGCAGAAACTGGTGACTAATAATACCGTACGAGGATCGATCTGTGATCAGTGTCAAAATTATAAGAGGCTAATTCAGGTGCTAATATTGTGCGTCATCTGAAAATAGGCGCTAAAAGGGTTAACGTTCAAACGTGACCGCACGTACGCCATTGCTTTAGCTCGAAGCTCTGTTAAAATGTTACTAAAACTATCAATAATTGTCCTGTATATTTACTGATGAATGGTTTACTACCTCAACAACGTTTCCAAAAAGTATGCAGCGGGTTAATGACCCAGCCCACCCCGTCCTGTAGTTTAGTATTTGGGTTAATGACCCCATTTTTGCTCCGGGTTCTTTTTATTTAGTTTCTCGAAAATCCAGTGATTTGGTGCCTGTTGCAGTCTGTGGTGTTCACTCATCTGTCATACTGTATCCTTAGCTTAGGACACTTAAATCCCCATACACATTTATTATTATTATTATTATTATTATTATTTTGGTTTTGTGGCCCATCCAGTCTGTGGTGTTCACTCTTCTGTCATAGTGTACCCTTAGCTTAGGACACTTAAAGCTCCATACATAATAAGAATAATATTATATTTTGTAGTTATTAACATTATCTTGGTTTGTTGCCCCATCCAGTCTGTGGTGTTCACTCATCTGTCACAGTGTACCTTTACCTTAAGACACTTAAAGCCCCCATATACATGTTAGTATTATTACTACTATTATTATTTTACATTATAATAAGAAGTGATGGAATTTGGAAGTGATACTATTATTATTATTTTATTTTTTATACATTTTTTTAGATGGCTGTCAGACAAATTAGTCTTTGAGCGATCGTTCATCCCACAGCCGTCCCGATCATCTCTCCCATGCATACTAATGCTCATTTGGCCGAGTACTCTTATGTTCTCTATAAGAAACCCGCCAACAGATATCTCTGCCTTAGACTTATCTCCAGGCAAACAAAGCGATGGGCAGTCTGACATCAGACATGCTCAATTAACATCTTCTCCAACAACTGGTTAACAGGACCCCCATACACATTGGAGTGTAGGATAAATCGATCAATATGGGATAGTGCAGCTGTCATTAGTGTTAACATGTATGAGCACACTGTGGAGGACGCAGCATTCTTATAAGTCAACTTGTTTCAACAGACCGCATGCAATACTTTATTTCCCCTGTGGGGCGCTGCAGGAAAATAGAACATGTGAAATTCCCCAACAAATATTGGTGATCACTGGGAGATCTGATCAGATGGATATTGAAAGCCTATTTACAATGATGAGTCTCTAATCAAACCTGAAAAGGAAGTTGTCAGTGGGATTTACCCATATTAATCTCAATCATTATTTGTAACACCACATACAATAAAAAAAAACTCCTACAACATTTGTGACGTCCGTCCAAGGCCCCAAGCACAAAAGGGGTATCTCGGACAGACTAGGCACAAGGCTCTATTAGGAAGAACTCAAAGAAACCCTTATACCCTTAAATCCCTATACAGGGATCTGGATTTACAGCAGGGTCCAGGAGATTGCTGCCTATGGAAGGGCAGAAGTCCTGACACGGGATAGTTGCCAAGCAGGGTCAAAGCCGGGAGGTCCGGAAAAGGATAAAATCACTATCCGTTATAATAGTCAGGAAGCCGAGTCAAAACCAAGATGGCAGCAAGGTACGATATTGTGAGGCAGAAGATGTGTCCAAAAAAGACCAGGGTGAAGGCAAAAGGACCAACCAGTGCTAAGCATCTCTGGGAACTCCTTCAAGACTGTTGGAAGACCATTTCCGGTGACTACCTCTTGAAGCTCATCTAGAGAATGCCAAGAGTGTGCAAAGCAGTAATCAAAGCAAAATGTGGCTACTTTGAAGAAACCTAGAATAGAAGACATATTTTCAGTTGTTTCACACTTTTTTGTTAAGTATATAATTCCACATGTGTTAATTCATAGTTTTGATGCCTTCACTGTGAATCTACAATTTTCATAGTCATGAAAATAAAGAAAAATCTTTGAATGAGAAGGTGTGTCCAAACATTTGGTCTGTACTGTATATATAAGATTATCTCAGCACAGGAGCTGTGGTATAAACAGACCATGTCCCTGTACAGTCAGACACATCCATTGCACAGTACATAGCAGGGACACATATATAAGATTATCTGAGCACAGGAGATGTGGTATGATCAGACCATATCCCTGTACGTACAAATACAAGAGGGGTGGGGGACAAGAGGCGCAATAGTGCCCTATCACTAGAGACACTTAAGTGAGTGTCCCTCCACTCAATTTGAATAGTGCCAAGGCTGGTGAGTGCACTAGACATCCCCTTTACTGTAAATAGACACAGGGGATGGAAGACAGACAGGGGAACATAGACAGATAGGATATACACTGACTTAAAAGCTGCAGCCAAACACCAGGGCAGCAGGTAACAGATCTCTTCTCACCACGGTGGTCAGTTCAGAATGATGAAATTCTATAACCGGCATCAGGTGATGGAGCATGTGACAATTTAAAGAGAAGGGGAGTGGTCACAAACCAGCATTACCTGATCCAGAAACATCCAGCAAGGAAAGATTCCTTAACCCATGCTGAACTAGAGGAAAGAAAGTATGTTTAAAATCCAGAGTCTCACAAGATAATGTAAGGCCTGTTTTACACATCCGTGCAAAACATGGACGTGTGAGACAGGCTGTTTATGGGGGTGATGCTTCCATGGTATCACGCATCGTGTGACACACGTGTGCTGTTCTAGCACACAGACAGACTGTCATTGTATACTCACCTCCCTCCAGCGCTGCCTGTCCCTCTCTCTTCCGGGCTGCTGCAGCTCTCAGTGAAGTGAATATAAGATGAGAGTAATGAGTGGCCCTGAAAGTGAGAGGAGCGACAGCGCTGGAGGGAGGTGAGTATGAAATTCTTTGTTTTTAACTTTAAAGACTTTGTTCTGGTCCATGCACACGGATGTCATATGACATCCATGTGCGGGCCGTTTTTGCAAGGACCCATTGAAGCCTGTTTCACACATCTGTCATCAATAGACGTGTGAGACAGGCCGTTTTTTTGAGGGGGGCATGTATCCGTGTGTCACGCATGGGACACATTCATGTGCTGTCCATGTGCTAAATGTGCATCCGTGGCTAGCACACGGACAGCCTGTCACTGCATACTCACCTCCCCCAGCGCCGCTGCTTCTCTCACTTCCAGTCCACGGGCTCAGTGCATTGAATATTAGATGAGCGGCCCCGGACGTGAAAGGAGCAGGCAGCACCAGAGGGAGGTGAGTATAAAATTCTTTATTTTTTAAGGTTCAAACTTTTGGCTGTGGTCCGTGCACACAGATGTCACAGGACGTCTTGGGCCAAAAACAGTCCATGGTGCCGGTAAAAATAGGATATGTCACCATGTGGAGCACACGGACATGTGTCTGCTCCACACGGACTGCATGTGAAGGGGCCCATAGAGAATAATGGGCCTCTGTATGTCTGTGCCTCCAGCATGTATCGGCATGGACCGCATACGTGCCGGAGGCATGGATGTGTGAAACAGGCCTAAGACTAAAATCCCACAAGTCTCCAAGGACATGACAGCTGGTTAGGACTTCCAAAGTACCAAGGTGAGATAACCCCTTCCCTTCCCCAGACAATTATAACCAAAGTTTGCAGTTGGAATAATCCATTTGTCCACTAAGTATTCCCCTGGCATCTTCCCAGTCCAGATGTAGTCATCAGACCGTGGGTGCGTTACCCCATGATATTTGGCATTGAACATGGTGACCTCACACTTGTTCAGCTGCTCAGGCACAAAAGCCCAATCCCCCTACTAACCTGCGCCGAGCTCACCCATTCTAGGCAGATGGTAGGTGGCAGACATATGAGCTTTATTACATGTAAGGGTTTCACATATTCCTAGATCAGACGGTGTATTGAATATTAATCACATCCGTAGTCGTTGCTGAGTGTCTTGGTGACTGGTGGCTGCTTATCTCAGATTTATTAGTACACAGTCCTTCCTCTATATCACTTAGCAGCTTAGGGAGCGTTGACTTTATTTCTGGAAAAGGCTGACTGTGCTGTCATTGGGTCTTTTTTTGTGTTTTAACATCTTGTCATTAAACCAGCTTGCCTTTGTGATCTATAGACTTCCAGCAATGTACTGCATCCCCCTAAGGAACTCATTTTTTCTTGCCGTCACTAAAATAAAAAGCCGAGTTTGCCATCTAGTGGTCAATTACATGAAACTGCATGAGTATATGTGGACCTAAAGCAGGGGTTGGACCTATGCTTGTATGATGTGTTCCCATTGGTGGGGAAGATTTATATTGGTTAGAACTGATTTTTAGGACAATGAAAAGAAAAGAAGTCGTTAATCATAATAATGTTTGTGAAATCTTTTTGTCTTAACTCCTTGGAGAGACTGAAATAGCCGGTGCAGTTATTGCAGACTTCCACTCAGTGGCATAACTTGAAGCTCTTGGGCCCTGATGTGAAAGCTCCAGTGGGGCCCCCAGTTATTACAAAACCTTCATAGCAATAGTGCTTTTGTATAGGCCAAAGGGACTTTTGGGGCCCTTTAGGCTCTAAGGCCCGGGTGCGATTGCAACCCCTGCACCTATTGTAGTTATGCCCCTGCTTTCAGTAAATGTAGAAGAGACAAGTGCAATAGAGACTTATCTGTGGAGATGGTGAAAGTGATCCGAGGATCCTGGGAAAGTGAAGTATTCAACATGTTTCAGAGTGGATACTCCATCAATCACATGAAAATGGGACTTTTCTTGGAGAACGAGTATCCACTCCGAAACACGTTGAATAAATCACTTTCCCAGGATCCTGCATCAATTTACTTTCAATGGCAGTGCGGTTTTTAACCTTTCTACTTCATTGCCTGAACCTACAGACTGTAGCCCATATGGACTGCACTGTGCTTTGTAGTTCTGGGGTCCAGTACAAGACATTATTATGCACCAGAGCTGAATTGGTATGAATATGTAAAGATTATGTTGTCTTACACCCAAATAATCACTCTGAAATACCATCAACTAGGTGTCTACCTTTCCATCTGCTGCCTGTTGTCGGTCGTCATCCATCTCTAGCAGCAGAGACGCCAAGATGTATTACCACAGTGGGGACAGGTCTTAGTTTTTCCACTTAAATACATATAGGCTTCAAGGCAGGGAAGACATTGGAAGATGAATGTTTAAAACTCAAGGAAAGAAAGCTCCTGCACCTATAGTGCTGGCAGAATGCTTAAACAAAAAAGTAGATAGAGAATTACAAAGCAAAGAATCTGCACATATTAGAATGAAATGTGCACCAACAGCAGTTTCATCTTGTGGTGGATGAGGATAGCAAGTCCGTGTTTTCTACAGGTTTTGTGTAAATCGACAGGTGTCCTTTCAGTATATATCTGGACATATTACAGATAATTCTACTTTTCCTGTAAGTTTGTACGTGATTCCTTCTCCTTAGTATTTTCCTGTGCAGCCTGATGATATAACTGTGATTTATTATGGGAAGATGGCTCCATTAGAATACAGTGTTCTGCTTCTAATTGACGGCAAGTGGGGGGAAGTCGTTCAGCCTGTCAATGAAGTTTTGGATGGTAAGAAATTTCCGTTGTATAATAGAGCGCAAGCGTGGATAATGGCTCTGTAAAATACTTATATGCATTTTACTGCCGCACATGTGAAATTCATTGCTAGTTATACAGGTATATCAATCCACAGACAGGGTGGTGCGACAGCGACACATGGTGGACAGTAGTGGCTCTGCAGGACACCATCCTATCTTGTAGAACAGGGGTGGGCAAATCATTTTCCAATAGGGTGAAATTAATTTTGCTCAATGTTAATATTAACAAATTAATTATATTATTACTTTATATTGATATTAATTGTATCACTTAATAGTGAGCAGAATTAGGTATGCTGACATCCCTACACATGGGCTCCTACAGTATGTAGGGGGCTAAGACAGCCCCTCTATAATGCAGTATGAGCTCACCCATAGCCCTCCCTATATACAGTATGAGTTCTCAAAACATAGTCCCCTATTTACAGTATAAGCCCTCACACAAACCTTCCTACAGTATGAGCTCCTGCATAGCCATCCTTTATAGTATGAGCCCTCAAATAGTCTCCCTTTGCACAGTATGACCCCCACATAGCTCTCTAAATGCAGTATGAGCCCCCAGATAGCTCCTATATACAGTATGAGCCCTCAAATAGCCCCTATATAACAGTGTTAGCCGCCTATATGTCGCACCCCGGGGATGGGGGAACTCAAGACCGGGCCCTGTCGTCTTCTAGGGCTGCTGGGGTCGTCACAGTGACGTGACCCGGTTCTGTGGTCCCAGGTGCGGTAATAAAAAGGGAGAAGAAGAGTTTATAATTATTCATGACACCACCTGTGGTTTGTGGCTAGTAAAGCCACCGCTGCCATCTGAGTCTCTGGGGAGCGATGGTGAAGGCGGCAGCCGGGATGGTGAGCCCTCCACAGGTAGGGCTGAGGCTCCCCAGAGCAGGTGTAGGGATGAGTCTGGCCTCCGTGCTTATCCTCCTTTGGCAGTCTCCCCTGCCGGCACGAGTAGTCAGTGTGCTGCTCTGCAGGCGAGAGCTTTCACCGACACACAAATGAGTTCTAACACACAGTTCTGAGTCTGTCCGGGCACTTTTACTCACATTGGTACAGTTCCAGCAGTACACAGTACACAACTGCCTTCGGTCACTGGTTCAGCAGCCAGAACAGTTCGCTAGGGACACCTCCTTTCTAGTCCTTTCGGGCCTCAGTTCTTTCCCGTGCATCTACTTTGAGCCAGCTGTCACAGACTTTCTGTGGACGTTCCTGACGGGAATCCTAGTCCTATATGACGGCCTTTCCTTCGTGTGACGGGGTTGGGTTCCGGCATAAAGTGAATTTGGCTATTGCAGGTTTTTTCTTTTTGTTTCCCTGCACATTCAACTTTGATGTGGTCTATCTCAGAATAAGCTCGTGATGGATTTTTAGTTTTCTCAGTTTTCTGCATCCTGCAATATTGTACACACAGAGGCTTTAGAAGGCAAACAGTATAACAATTGTAAATGTGAGAAACAAACCAAAAATATTTGCAGTCCCAAATATGTACCAGTGCCAGGAGCAGCAGTCGTAGGTGAGAGGGTCTGGGCCCTCACCCTGCACTTACAGACATGGGTTGCAGTTGGACATTCACTATGTCTGGCCGCAGCCTTGTTTCCACTGTGCGGTTCCCGGTTTTAGGTTACCAAGAAACAGTCCACTACAGCTTAAAACTTTGTATGTATGCTGACATATTGCAACTGATTTTGAAATGCTAATGAAATTATTTGGAAAACATTTGTACTTTACTGTAACATAATCCCACACAGTGTCACAATAAACTGGAGAGGGCACAGACTCGATCAGTTCTTTTGACTTTACCATCTTCCCACAGGCCGGCACCTCCACTGAGCTGCAAGTTAGGACTCATCAGCTCTCCGGGGTACAGGGAGGATTGACGCTGCTCTATCCACAACGGTCCCACTGCACGGATCCATGTGTAACATTGCGTTGGCGCACTTTGCCTAACAAAGCTTGTTGGGGTCTGTGATCTTCAGCCTTCAGGCTTCTTTGGCTTAAACTGTGATAGACCTACCTCACCACTATCAACACAATTCACTTCACTTGCTGGATGTGGGGTAGCCCACCTGTTCCTCTCTTTGCTACCTTCAGCTTGCACAGCAACTTGGGTCTGGCCCCCTCCAATTCTGCTTATGTTCACCTACTTTCATTTTCTTTCTACTGTCTAAAACCAGGAACACACTACATTATACAGTTGAAACCAGAAGTTTACATACACTATATACATATGTGCATGTGTTTACGCTTATGCTTGTTAGAGGATTTCCAGCAACCATGCGTGACTGTGACGCACGGACCAACGATGTCCGCGCACTACCCACAATAACAGGGAGTCACCATAGGGAAAATACAGTGGATAGCCCTGCTCATACAGAACGGGAGAGAGGTGACCACCTGCACTCATCTGAGGCTGTGCCCTGATCTCCCTACTGTTCCTATACAAGTTCTTTCAACTTGTTGCTGAGCAGGATACCTTAAGCCCTCGCGCGACCTGATGTTAGCCCTCAATAGGAAATGACCGGCAGGAACACTAGTCCTCAGCCACTGCAATAAAGGAGACAAGAGGGAAGGGAAAGACAGACAAGGAACAACAAGGCAGCAACTTCACGCCTGCTGCCACTTCTCCAGACAGCTGGCGGCTTCGTAACAGACAGGTTCTCCAGAGAGCTTCCTTCTCCTTAGGAAGCTTTGGCCAGAATGAGTTCAATCACCAGTAGAGCATGATGGCACCCTGTGATATATAAAGGGGAAGGAGTAATCGCAGAATGGCCACACCTAGACAAGACCTAGCTAGCTTGCTAGCAGCAGAGACTGACATTAACTCCTCAACTGCCAAAGAAAAAAAAAAAGCACGTTTAATATGAAGTCTCAATATAGACATGAGATAGAGGTCCAAAACCAGTCACAAGTCTCCCAGATAACAGAGACCATCGTGACAGGATGTTTTCCTCACTATCCGACATGAAATCAGAATAAACCTTTCCCGTTTTAGGACAGTTAGGATTACCATAATTATTAATATTTGCCAAATACGAGAGTAATGAGAGAATGTTTTGACATTTTTGTTACTTTCTGAAAAGTCACAAGTTTACATACATTTCATTAGTATTTGGTACCATTGCCCTTAAACTGTATGACGTGGGTCAAACATTTTGGATCTCCTTCCTCAAGCTTCTTACAATAGTTTCTAGGAATTTGGGCCCATTCCTCCTCACAGAACTGGTGTAACTGAGTCATGTTTGTAGATCGCCTTGCTCACAGTCTTTTCAGCTTTGTCCATAAATTTTCAATAGGATTGAGAGCAGGGCTTTGTGATGACCACACCAAAACATTGACTTTGTTATCCTTAAGCCCCTTTGTAACCTTTTGGGCAGTATGCTTCAGGTCAGTGTCCATTTGGAAGACCCATGTCCAACCAAGCTTTTACTTCCAGGCTGATGTCTTGAGATGTTGCTTCAGTATTGCCACATAATCTTCTTTCCTCATGATACGGGCAAGTGCACTAGTACCTCCTTAAGCTAAACAACCCCACAATATGATGTTGTCACCCCCGTGTTTCACAGTTGGGAAGTGTTTTTTAGGCTTCCAAGCCTCTCCCTTTTTCCTCTAAACGGAATGATGGTCATTATGGCCAAACATTTCAATTTTAGTTTAGTCAGACTACAGGACATGTCTCCAAAGATGTAGGTCTTTGTTCCTGTGTGTATTTGCAAAAATAATCTGACTTTGTTTTATGTTTCTTTTGGAGTAATGGCTTCTTCCTGTCAGAGAGGCCTTTCAGCACATGTTGATACAGTACTCATTTCACTGTGGATAGTGATACAATATTACCAGCTTCCGTCATTATCTTCACAAGGTATTTAGCTTTTGATTTTGAGTTGATATGCACATGACGGCCAAAAGCATGTTCATCTCTGGGACACAAAACCCATCTCCTTCCTGAGTGGTATGATGGCTGGACATTCTCATCTTGTTTGTCCTTGCGTATAATTGTTTGTACAGATGAATGAGGAGCCTTCAGGTATCTGGAAATTGCATCCAAGGATGAACCAAATTCTCTTCCTAATATCTTGGCTTATTTCTTTAGACTTTCCCATGATGCTACACAAAGAAGCAGTGTGTTTCAGGTGTGCATTTAAATACATCCACAGGTGTTTCACTAATTAACTCAGATGTTGCCAATAATAATCAGAAGCTTCCAAACACATGACATCATCATAAAATATAAAACATCATAAAATATGTAAACATTAACATTAGGATACGACCGGTGACACCTATGTGAAAAGTGCTAGCAAGAAAAAAGACATCAAATCAAAGAGGGTTATTCTGCTGCACATTAACACTCTGAAATGTGAAATAGCTACATGGCCAATGAATGCAATGGCAAAGCTATATGAGAAGTAGTTCCGAGTGTGAATGGGGCATAAAGGCAATGCAGAAAACTGCTCAAGGACATAGAAAAAAAAAAAAAAACATGAGAACTTAGCAAATACAATGGCCAAAGCATCTGAGCCCCATTCACACTTGAACTACTTCTCATATAGCTTTGGACCTTGGCGTTGGTTACCGGGCTCAGATGCTTTGGCCATTGCATTTGGTAAGTTCTCATGTTTTTTTCTATGTATCCTTGAGCAGCAGTTTTCTGCATTGCCTTTATGCCCCATTCACACTTGAAACTACTTCTCAATTTATTGCTTTGCCATATGCATTCATTTTGCCGCATTCATTAGCTATTCTTCATTGCTATTTCAAAAGTTTAATGTGCAGCAGAATAACCCAAAATATGGAAAGGCATAGTAATCTTAGTGTATGTAAACTTGTGACTTTGCAAGAAAGTAATAAAAAATGCCTTAAAACATTTTCTCGCACTATTTTTCTGGCATTTGGCAAATATTAATATTTATGGTAATCCTAATTGACTTAAAACGGGAAAGGTTTAGTCTGATTTCATGTCAGATAGTGAGAAAAACATGCAGATGTGTCTTTTTATACAGTGTATGTAAACTTCTGGTATCAACAATATATCCCTTCCTTATGACCGGCTTCACCTTAACTCTTCCAACTCAATGTTCTCTAAGCCCTAGGTTCCCCCTACAACTTAGACAGCTGGCTGACAATATCGTGCCCATTTCCAGAGAAAAACACATTATCACACACTACATAAATACATAACGTATACAAAATATTAGAATCTGAGAGTCCTCAGTATTAATGGCTAACTGAAAAGATGGCAAGCGAAGCAAGCTTTCGGGACACTATGGACTCTTCATCGGGCTGATAATGACACAAATTCTGAAAACACACATATATACATAAGCAGGGAAAGATGATGCAGTAAATACGACAGGTGATGTAAAGCAGAGCCAGTCTCGGGAGGGGGAGAGGAGTTGGGGTGGTAAAATAAAAATAAGAGGAACAGATTGTATTATTGTTCTATGATTAGTGGTCTGTGGAGACCTGAAAATTCCTCAGTAAGTTGTAGAAAGCTATAAATCGAAGTGAGAGAGTTCACATAAGAAGTGTCAAAGTTCATTGTCCTCTAAGGCTAGGGTTCACACTCAGTGCTGCCACTGCGGCAGCCGGTTTGCGTTACAGCAGAGCTCAGCCTGCTGTAACCGCCAGCGGTAACGTCGGCTAACTTCGGGCGAACGCAGCCTTAGTTACCCGATGTGTACCATAGTTACTGCAACACACAAAGCTGCCTGGACTACGGTAATCCTGAGCGCAGAGAAAAATGTTGCCTGCAACTGAGTGTGACCCTAGCCTAATTGGGGTCTGTTGGAAGATGTGATATCCCCAAATGCCCTTTCTATTGACGTAAAAACCCATGAATCCATGTGAGACATTCAATCCTGTTTTAAATGTGTCAAAGGTTGTTATCAATTTGTATTCCAAATTCTTCCCTTTCTGAGATGTGAAGTTACTTTTTAAAATGAGCAGACTCATATCTATTGCCCTGTGGTCAGAGCTGCAAAAATGCTTTGCTACAGGTAGATCCATACGCCTTTCTTTTATTGAGTGGCAATGAGAATTGATTCGTCTTCTGAATAATAGTCCAGTCTCCCCTACATACATGCCACCTGTTGGACATTTGGTACATATACGGTAATTAAATACACCACATTGCTTGTGGTGCAAGTGAAGTTACCTGGGATCTTGTAGTCCTGATCTGTCCTGGGAATCTTTATCTTGTCCACTGTCATTATAAAAGTATACAATGACATATAGAAGTAGCAACAGTCTTAAGAGGCAGGAATCTCTCTCTGGCATCAGCCACCTCCTTACAAATACATGCAAAGAAAAAAAATGTCTGCAAAAATGGACAGTCACTTTAATGACATCTAGCATGATTGACCTCCCAAATACAAAGTCGGGTTTTCGGTGCGGACGGGAGTGTGTGATCTGTGCGCATGCCTCCGCATGCGCACATATCACTCATGGCGGCAATGGGAGCGCACGGCGGTCTACAAGCATCTGCAGACACCGTGCGGCCCATTATAAAGGATAGGGATGCGGTCTGCATGCAGAGGCTTGCAGATGTCCTCCGCAGAACCTGCGGAGCATCTGCAAGTGTGAAGGCAGAAGCCAATTAAGACTGGTGGCAGACAGGAGGAAAGGGGAGGGCCGAGGCGAGGAAAAATTACTTCATTTTTCTAACCTATCTCTGGCTCTCAGGATCCAGCCTCCATTTTGCAGAAATCTGCACAGATCAAATCAGGAAAAATCCAGATTCTGGCTAATTAAATATTGCAAGATATCTGTAAACAATATGATTTGCTAAAAATTAATGTGGTAATCTCTATTAAAATATTGATAATATGATCATCGGTTCAAGTAAACATTCCATTATTATACAACATACATTTACGGTAGTATTGTTCTATACTCACAAGTGCCCCCCTGTGGATTTTGTATGACCTTTCATCAACAGTGAAGGAATAGAAATACCATTTTCATATTTTCTTCTTATATTTTTTTATTTGACACTAATAATAAACCCTATGGCCTTTAACACATAAATGTGTAGAATTTATCTTGAATTCCAGATTATTTTTTTGCAGTGCAGCAAAACTTGTGATGAAGGATTCCGCTACCGCAAAGTGTACTGCACTAATGGAGAGAAGAAAGAAGTCCCCGCCTTACATTGTGATGACACCGACCGGCCATCTGATGTGGACAGCTGCAACCTGCAGTCTTGTGAATACATCTGGATAACTGGGGAGTGGTCCGAGGTACTAGCAGTGAGAATCGCATTAAACATGAAATCCAGTATGCGGGCAGCATGTTACTGAGAAGAAGGTGCTGAATGGATAGATATACAGCTCCGAAAAAATTAAGACACCACTGCAAAATTTTAAGTTTCTCTAATTTTTCTCTTTATAGGTATATTTTTTAGTAAAATGTACATTGTTATTTTATTCTATAAACTACTGACAACGTGTCTCTAAAATTCAAAGCTAAAAATTTTGTATTTATTTGCAGCAAATGAGAAATCGTCAAAATAATAAAAAAGAAACATCAGACCTCAAATAATGCAAAGAAAACAAGTTCATATTCACATACAAGCAACAATACTCATGTTTTAACTCAGGAAGAGTTCAGAAATCAATATTTGGTGGAATAACCATGATTTTTAGTCACAGCTTTCATGCATCTTGGCATGCTTTCCACCAGTCTTTCACACTGCTTTTGGGTGACCTTATGCCACTCCTGGCACTCAAATTTAAGCAGTTCTTCTTTGTTGATGGCTTGTGACTATTCATCTTTCTCTTAATTATATTCCAGAGGTTTTCAATGGGTTCAGGTCTGGAGATTAGGCTGGCCATGACACGGGTCTTGATATGGTGCTCCTTCATCCACACATTGATTGATTTAGCTGTGTGGCATGGGGCATTGTCCTGCTGGAAAAAATAGTCCTCAGAGTTGGGGAACATTGCCAGAGCAGAGGGAAGCAAGTGTTTATCAAGGATAACCTTGTATGCAGCTTCATTTATACGTCCTTCGGAAAGATTAACCTGCCCAATTCAAGCCTTGCTGAAGCATACCTAAATCATCAGTGATCCTCCACCAAATTTCACACTGGGTGCAAGACACTGTAGCTTGTACGCCTCTCCAGACCTCTGTCTAACCATTAGATGACCAGACGTTGGGCAAAGCTGAAAATTAGACTCATCAGAGAAGATTACCTTATTCCAGTCCTCCATGGTACAATAATTATAGTCTTTGGCAAACTTCAGCCTGGTTCTCCTTTCCTTCTCATTGATGAAAGGCTTTTTTCTAGCTTTACATAACCTGAGACAGTCACAAGACATCAAACAATGAAGAACTTACATTTTTGTGCCAGGAGTGGGATAAGGTCACCCGAAAGCAGCATGAAAGACTGGTGGAAAACATGCCAAGATGCATGAAAGCTGTGATTAAAAATTATGGTTATTCTACCAAATATTGATTTCTGAACTCTTCCTGAGTTAAAACATGAGTATTGTTGTTTATAAATGACTAAGAACTTGTTTTCTTTGCATTATTAAATACCTATAAAGAGAAAAATCAGAGAAACTGAAAATTTTGCAGTGGTCCCCTTTAAATTTTTCCGGAGCTGTATATACATCCTATACAGTGCATCTCAATTAATTAGAGTATCATCAAAAAGTGAATTTGTTTCAGTAATTCAATACATGAAGTGAAACACACACACTACTGTTCAAAAGTTTGGGGTCAGTTAGAAATGTCCTTATTTTTGAAAGAAAAGCACTTTTTTTTTTTCAATGAAGCTAACATTAATAATAATGATAATAATAATTTTATTTAAATAGCGCCAACATATTACGCAGCACTTTACAATTCGGAGGGGACATGTACAGACAATATGATACAATGCAGAGTAACAAAAATGTAAAAACCATGAGGAGTGAGGATCCTGCTCGCAAGCTTACAATCTATGAGGAAATAGGGGAGGCACAAAGGTAACAGTAACAAATGATGTCATTTATGGTCCAGCCATCAATATAATAATTAGGGGATTCACGTAACGCTGCATGAAACGGTCATCGGTCGGGATCTGTACAAGTACAGATAAAGTGCTATATTATGCATGGGGACAGACAGACAGTCTGCAGGTGCTGACAGATGACACAAGAGGCCAGATTTGGAAAAGGGAAGATAGGAATAGTTAGACAAGTGAGGTGAGGTGATAGGCCAGATGTGTTTTTAATGCAGAAAGAAAAAGAAAAGGGCGCATTTTGTATACACACAGGGCTATTTGTATAAATAAAAAGTGCCAGTGCACTTACCTATAATGGTTGTGTACGTCTACACAACCAAGATTAAACGTGTGGTTAATGGGGCTCCGGGTCGCCTCTCTCTAATGGTACCTTTACACGCCGCTACCGAAGGTAGCAACAGGTAGGCACCGCACGTGCGCGTTTTCAACGGTTCCTAACGTACCTGATATCGCAAATACACGCCGCCACAAGGTGCTCCACAGAAGGTATTTTCATTACCCCGGAAGGTGCCGACTGGTGCCGCAGGTTACCTTCTTGGAGCACCTTCCCTGATTTACAACGCCGCTACCTCAAGGTAACATGGGCGTACATATTGTGCGGCGCAAGGACATAGGCGTGCCAGAGTTGTGTTTTACGCGATCTCGTACGGTGATTGGACAATGCAATAGCATCATGATTGGCCAGCCTGCGCAGGAAGGCTGGCTAATACATGATGCTATTGCAAATGTGTAGTGTGACTGGTCAGCTCGTTAAATATGGCGCCCTATGCAGGGACATCCAATCGTAACGCAGGAGCTTCCACCAATGATCGCTGATGGGGCGTTGTATACTTGCCACCGTGGCACGCCCCAGGGATTACGCTAGGCCACGCAAATACCTTCCTGTGCCCCAATTACACGCCGCCACCACAGGGTTTATACCTGCTTGTTTTTCAGCACGGCTGAAAGACAGGTGTCCACAGAGACAGGAAGGTGCTACCTGAATTACACGCCGCAACCTCGCGGTGTTTTGAAGGTAAAAGGTACAATTGTCTCCGACACCTGCCGGTTTCTACCTTTCGGTAGCGGCGTGTAAAGGTACCATAAGAGAGGTTCGGATTGTAGCTGATGTCAGTCTTATGTCACTAGCGGAGCGGAGGGTACGTGTAGGGCGATAGAAATAGATGAGAGGGGATGTAGGGCGAAGCAGAACTGTGGAGGGCTTTGTGGGTGAGAGTGATCATTTTATACTGTACTCTATAGTGGATTGGCAACCAGTGCAATAACTGCCCCAGGATAGAGGCATCGGTGAAGCGGTTTGAGAGGAATATGATCCTGGCTTCTGCATTGAGGATGATTGGAGAGGAGAGAGTATATTATATAGAGTCATTACAAACAGTGACAATTGTTTATTTATGTTAATGTTGATGATTGTGCCTGACAGCCAATGAAAACCCAAAAGGTCATTATCTCAGAAAATTAAAGTAGGGAGGATGAAGATTATAATATCATTTTGTATGTAACTCCTTTCATGTACAGCACCATGGAATTAATGGTGCTATATAAATAATAATAATAATAATAATAATAAAATAATAATAATGAAGGGTTAAAAACTGCACTGCCGTATTCTACGAGACATTAAAGGGTGAATATAATATTGATTTATTACTCAACATGTTTCATGGGTCCCTGCAACGCCTGGAAACATGTCAATATGATATTGATTTTAAAAGAGCAAAAAGGCACATCGGCACCATGATGAACATACTTTGGTAAATAGCGGTAAGCAGAATAATTTTCATGGAAAAAGTTCATACAACGTTTATTCTGACAAAACACAAAATCATTTTTACGGGCAAAAAAACACAGTGACCAGTTATAAATACATTTAAAAAAACCAACAAGTGTGTGTTAAGGGTTGCGTGTCATCGAGGGGTGCATCAGAAGCAATAAAGTACTCACGTGGGAAAAAAGTCTGGAAATATATACCTACATCACAGGTTATAAAGGGTTTAAAATCGTGCTATACATCATCATAGTATGGTGAAAATAATGAATGAACCCCTGTGGACAACTGCTTCAAATTACAACCATATAACAAATATCCAGCCCCTGATGAAGCCAGTCCAGGCTGGTCTCCGGTCTGTGCTCTTTATACTCACCCTGCCAAGGATGATGAGTATTTTGTGTCCATAATATCACAAAAACATAGGGATTACTTTGCATTCATTATTTTTGGTAGAGACCTGGTTGGTTATTTGTTATATACAGTGTTGGCCAAAAGTTTGACACCCCTGCAATTCTGTCAGATAATACTCAATTTCTTCCTGAAAATGATTGCAATCACAAATTCTTTGGTATATTATCTTCATTTAATTTGTCTTCAATCAAAAATCACAAAAGAGAATGAAGCAAAAAGCAAAACATTGATCATTTCACACAAAGCTCCAAAAATGGGCCGGACAAAAGTATTGGCACCCTCAGCCTAATACTCAACCTTTAGCCAAAATAACTGCGATCAACCGCTTCCGGTAACCATCAATGAGTTTCTTACAATGCTCTGCTGGAATTTTAGACCATCTTCTTTGGCAAACTGCTCCAGGTCCTGATATTTGAAGGGTGCCTTCTCCAAACTGCCATTTTTAGATCTCTTCACAGGTTTCTATGGGATTCAGGTCTGGACTCATTGCTGGCCACCTTAGACGTCTCAGTGCTTTCTCGCAAACCATTTTCTAGTGCTTTTTGAAGTGTGTTTAGGGTCATTGTCCTGCGGAAGACCCATGACCTCTGAGGGAGACCCAGCTTTCTCACACTGGGCCCTACATTATGCTGCAAAATTTGTTGGTAGTCTTCAGACTTCATAATGCCATGCACACGGTAAAGCAGTCCAGTGCCAGAGGCAGCAAAGCAACCCCAAAACATCAGGGAGCCTCCGCCATGTTTGACTGTAGGGACCGTGTTCTTTTCTTTGAATGCCTCTTTTTTTCTCCTGTAAACTCTATGTTGATGCCTTTGCCCAAAAAGAGAGAACATTCTTCCAAAACGTTTTAGGCTTTCTCAGGTAAGTTTTGGCAAACTCCAGCCTGGCTTTTTTATGTCTCGGGGTATGAAGTGGGGTCTTCCTGGGTTCCTACCATACAGTCCCTTTTCATTCAGACCCGACGGATAGTACGGGTTGATACTGTTGTACCCTCCGACTGCAGGGCAGCTTGAACTTGTTTGGATGTTAATCGAGGTTTTTCCACCATCCGCAAATCTTGCGTTGAAATCTCTTGACAATTTTTCTTTTCCGTCCACATCTAGGGAGGTTAGCCACAGTGAAATGGGCTTTAAACTTCTTGATGACACTGCGCGCAGTAGACACAGGAACATTCAGGTCTTTGGAGATGGACTTGTAGCCTTGAGATTGCTCATGCTTCCTCATTATTTGGTTTCTCAAGTCCTCAGACAGTTCTTTGGTCTTCTTTCTTTTCTCCATGTTCAATGTGGTACACACAAGGACACAGGGACAGAGGTTGAGTCAACTTTAATGCATGTCAACTGGCTGCAAGTGTGATTTATGTTATTGCCAACACATGTTAGGTGCCACAGGTAAGTTACAGGTGCTGTTAATTACATAAATTAGAGAAGCATCACATGATTTTTCTAAGGGTGGCAATACTTTTGTCCACCCCCTTTTTTATGTTTGGTGTGGAATTATATCCAATTTGGCTTTAGGACAATTCTTTTTGTGTTTTTGTCATTGAAGACAAATTAAATGAAGATAATAATACCAAAGAATTTGTGATTGCAATCATTTTCAGGAAGAAACTGAGTATTATCTGACAGAATTGCAGGGGTGTCAATACTTTTGGCCAACACTGTAGTTGTAACTTTATATGCACCACACTGGGGACTGCAGCAGCCGTGATCTCCTTTTATAGTGGTTGTGACTCTCACAACCACACAAAGCGAATCCTCTGATACCTATTTAGGGAATATTTTATCTCTCAGACCCTTCATCCTCCCTACTTTAATTTTCTGAGATAATGACCTTTGGATTTTCATTGGCTGTAAGCCATAATCATCAACATTAACATAAATAAACACTTGAAATAGATCACGGTGTGTAATGACTCTATATAATATATGTGTTCCACTTTATGTATTGAATTACTGAAATAAATTAACTTTTCTTTTTGATAATATTCTAACTCATTAAGATACACCTGTATACGTAGGGGAAAAAAATGAGTGTGACTATTAATTTATGCATTTAAACTTGCTTATTCTGGGGTTAGGAGTCTGGTAGGCGGAGCTACTTAGTGACTAACGGGGAAGGCGGCCAATCACTGAGAAGGACCTCACAATGGACTCCTAAGCCCAAAATGAGAGTACTTCTCACCCTAAATCATTTCTTACAGATAAGTACATCAATCTGCTCCGCAGCTCTATAACATCCTTCCTACAGACTAGACTTCATGTTAAATGTGACAGGTTCCCTTTAATTCTATGTTAGGGAGCGCCAGATTGCCCCGTATCTGGGAGGATTCGGGCGAATCCGGGAGAAGGCAATTAGAGGAGATTTTTCTCCTCGGACACAAAAATGTTGCAAGCAACGTTTTTGTGTCCGTGATAAAAATCTGATTTCTTCCGGATTCTCCCAGAGAGATGGAAACCGGAGGCAGATAGCTGCCATCCGGCTCCATCCGGCCCCATAGGATACTATGGGGCCAAAATCCGGTCCGGGGCTGTCAGGTTCACCCTGACAGCCACGGATCGGATCACATCCACAGTGTGAAGCCAGCCTAAGCAGTGCTATCCTTCACTTATTCCTCCTGAAAATGGATAAATAAATTGACATCTGGGTGTTACCATTAATTCGTCGGGTCTCCACACAGTTTGGCATTGTCAGTAGTAGGCTGAGTTCACACATCCAGTAATCATCGTTAGATCGGATCCAGCACAATCCTTTGTACAAACATAACTTTTTTTGTCCATTTTGAATTCATTGATTTCTGCAGGATCGTTTATAACATTGGAGTCTATAAAAGTGGATCCGGTAACTGATCACTATTTATCTTACAATTGAAATTAATCCTGTAAGCAAAAAACAGATCCTTTACAAATGAAAGAAAAATGGAGGCTAAAAAGCGATCAATTACCGGATCCTTTTTCTGTAGACTCCAATCAATTTTTTCAAAATGGACAAAAAAGTCGTGTTTACACAAAGGATTGTTCTGGATCCGATCTAACAATCGATTACTGGACATATGGACTAAGCCTAAATTGTCTGGTGTCAGGGCACATCTCTATAATAAGGGATAAGGTAGGGACCAAGCTCTTGATTTCCATGAGGAATAACTGAGAATATTGCAGAGAAAAAACATTTTATCTCATGGCCAATGCAAATGTGTTCATAGACAGTTCAGGAGAGATGAATTCTGTTTTTAGTCACCATTCATGACTGTTCTTCTTATATTTTTCCCAGTGTTCGGTGACCTGTGGAATGGGGTACAGGCAGAGGCTCGTGTCATGCAGCGAAGTATATTCAGTAAAGGATCATTATGAGTATGGCTACCAAAGCTCTGCCAACTGCCCGGGAACCCAACCCAACAATGTGCAGAGCTGTTTCTTAAGAGAATGTCCCGTTATGGCTTCATGGAGGGTCGGCAACTGGGGCAAGGTGAGTATAGGGATGTCCCTATGGTATTGCGGGACAGAACAAGAGCAGCTGTAAACTGCCAGGGTGGCGACAAGGGTGTGTGTATTAAAGATGGTGCTATAGGTCCCTTGCAAGTAGTGGTAAAATTAAAGGAGATTTCCAACGAACAAACTTGGGTTTAATCAATAGATCTTGGAATAATTTCCTCAACTGGATGTGTTTAAAAAAATGTTCCTGTGCTGAGATAATCTTATACATGGGTCATTCCATGTCAAGTGATCCAAAAATGAATATTTTTTTTACCTGATGTCTTTAGATTTTTTTAATTTTTTTTCAATATGGAGTTCAACTTCAGTTAATTAAAAAAAAAAGATTTGAATGTTTTTCTTCATCAGTTAATTTTTTTACAGATTTTTAAAGTTTACAAAAAGTGCGAATTTTGGCCTTCTATAGCTTTACAGTTTCTATCCTAACTCAGGCTAGAAATAAGATAAAGAAACAAAATAAACACCATTCTACTCAGAACTGTACAGGCTTTCACCAGATATGTCACAAGAGGATCTTTGTTACTATTTTACCCATGCGAACGCAAACGCAAAATTTTAAAACGCATTCCCGAAAAATTGGTTTAATTAAAAATCTCCAAAAATGCCCATGTGTCTGCTATGCTCTTAGCCACATCTGTACCAAAATTCAAGTTGGGATCGCGATGGGATTACTTTTAAATTATTTTACTATTATAGTGTCAATGGGTCATTCCATATCAAGTGACCTAATTATGACTATTTTTTACCTGACGTCTTTAGATTTTTTGGATTTTTTTTCTATATGAAGTACAACTTTAGTTAATTACAAACTAAAAGTTTTGAAGTTTTTTTTTTCATCAGTTAATTTTTTACAGATTTTTAAAAAAGCGTGAATTTTGGCCTGGTATGACTTTACATTTTTTTTATCACATCATATTTTTCATGCCTGCATTGATTGATGGATTTATATGAAACATCCAATCTTGTACCGGCCTAAGATTTTTTTTTCTTGTTGTGTGTCCAGTTTTTTCAAAAAGATTGTAACAGCATATATGATAAAATATTGTTGATTGAGAAGTAGCAGCCATTGCTGTGCGAGAAAAATACAGTTAATATTAAGCAAGATGGGTAATAAAAATAAAGATTTACAGAACGCTTAAGATAGAACTGTGTTACTATAAAGTGAGTATTAGGGGGGGCGTGGCTAAGCACTGATGTGAGAGGACGCACGGCCGGGAACCTCCGCCAACACAGCGGCGATTTATCCTGCTCAGAGCCCGAACGACGATTTCTACTTACCGGCAATTGATGTCGGAAGGTCCCTGGAGGCAGGGGAGAACATCAGGACGCCTGAGAGAAGCCGAGATGGTCCGCAAGCGGCAGAAGGAGTTTGGAGGCGGGAGCGGTGCGGCCGGGCAAGATGGCGCTGAGAGAGAGGAGGAGGCGGGACGGAGAAACGCTGCCTATGCCAGGAACCTTGAAGTAGCAGAGAGATTGCAGAGGTATGCAAGAGACACTGATTCCCCCCATATACAAGCTCAGCAGGAGGATATGGATGAGGAGGAAGATGAGAGGGCCACATTGCAGGGAACTGCAGGGCTGGCAGAGGATGAGTTAACCCCTCAGATGAGTAAGGAGACGGAAGCAGTCCAGCAGCCTGAGCAAACAATAGAGGGAGAGCCCACATTGAAGGACGTGTTCCAGATAGTATCTTACTGCAAAACAACCCTAACTGCACTTACACAGCAAGTGCACTCAGTGAGAGAGGAGGTGGGAGGAATCAAAGCTGCAATGCACAAAGTTAATACACGGCTGGCAGAAGTGGAGAGGAGAGTAGGTGACTCAGAAGACCAAGTAGTGAAAATACAAAAAGTGCAGCAACAACAGGGGCAGAAGATAGTAGTGGTGGCTAATAAATCCGATGACCTTGAAAACCGGTCACGACGTAACAACCTGCGGCTAGTGGGGTTCCCTGAAAGGGCTGAGGGGAATGATCCCACAGCATTTGTGGAAAAATGGCTCCTGGAGAAATTTGGAGCTGACCAACTATCAAGGGTTTTTGCAGTGGAAAGAGCTCATAGAGTTCCCATGAGACCTCCGGTTCCTGGTGCTGATCCCCGTACGATGCTAGCTAGAATTTTGAATTGCAGAGATCGGGACAGTATTCTCCGTAAAGCTAGCAGAATGGCTGATATCTCTTTTGAGGGGAAACGTATAGAGATCTATCCGGATTACTCAGCAGAGGTCCAAAGACTGCGTATGAGGTACAGTGATGTGAAAAGGCAGCTCAGACTATTAAAAATTAAATACTCAACAATATATCCGGCAAAGCTGCGAGTGGAGGCACTGGGCAGAGTACAGTTCTTCCCCAACCCGGAGGAGGCAACTACCTGGATAGAGCGCAACCGGACGAAACTGGAAGGAGAAGGAGGACAAGGTGGCGACACATGACTGTAATAGTACGAGCTGCCTACGACAAGCTTTCTGACACCTGGGAGAGTAACGGTCCTACGAACTAAAGAACCTGATCTTGACCAACAGTGGAATCCTTATTTTTCCTATTTTTTGATTGCTATCTCTGACTATATTTGTTACTTACTTTTATCTTGTTTTTGCCTACACGGCTATATGATGCATAGGCTAACTGGTGGATATCGGGACTCTGAAATGTTTGAGCCCTACGTTTCGTGGGCATATAATCTGGCGGATGGAGTGCCGAGAAACTCTATCACATGACCAATGATGGTGGTGGAGTCGGCTACACGACGGCGGGATTCGCTATATCCCCACTCTCGCTATTCACAGCGGGGGTCCTCAAGAGGAGAGAAGGGAGAGAAAAGGGAGGAGGGGAGGGGGGAAAGGGGGGAGAGGGTGGGAATGGGGCAAGGTACGCTCAGGTCTACTCTACATAAAAATGTTAAAGTTGTTGGGACACTAAAGAAACATTATTGGTCAGGATGCCTGTATAAAGAGCTCCTTTGCATAGATTATGAGTAATACCTTGATAAGATTACTGAGTTGGAATGTCAGAGGTATATCAGACAAAACTAAACGATCTGCAGTTTTACAGTATGTTAAGATGAGCGAAGCTATGATTATTTGTTTACAGGAGACCCATCTTACCAGCGATACGACAAATTGGCTCTCAAGGCCGTGGATCACAAAAGCTTACCATTCTACTTATTCCACTTATTCTAGAGGGGTGTCACTGTTGATAAGGAATAATGCCCACTATGAGGAATTGGAGGTACACATTGATAAGGAAGGCCAGTTTGTGTGGGTACTATGCAAACTATTTGGACAAAAGATGACGTTGGTAGCTATGTACATCCCACCGCCGTACTCCAAAACAAAGTTACAAGAAGTGATAGAGTTGACTAGAGTGAAAGGAGAACAACCGATTCTCATACTTGGAGACATGAACAATGTGATGAATGAATGCTGGGATAAACTGAAAACTGGAGTGCAAAATGAACAGATTGATAGATTATCGGCGTTCGGGAATTATATATCGGAACTAGGTCTGATTGACATATGGAGAGTGAGGAATGAGGGAAGGAAGTGTTATTCATGTCACTCGACCACTCACGGTACTATGTCACGGATTGATCTTGCATTGGGGGATGCTGGCATGAATGGGTTGGTAAGGAATGTTGAATACCTGCAGAGAGCACTGTCTGATCATAGCCCATTACAGGTCACACTACAGCTGGATGTCAAAAAGGGTAGACAGGGGGGCTGGTCCCTACATCCGACGTGGCTTAAAACCCTAGACTTGAATATAATAGAGGATGAGCTGGTCCAGTTCTTTCAGGATAATGAGGGGAGTGCGGAGGTAACAATAGTGTGGGATGCCATGAAGGCCTTTCTAAGGGGGATCTTTATTAGAGATATTGCTCAACGTAAAACTCTCAATAGACTAGATGACCAAGCGAAAGAAGAAGCTCTTAATAGGGCAGAAATGGACATGATCTCGACTCCTACTAGAGAAAACCATGATAGACTCAAAGACGCACAGACAGCGGTGAATGGGATGCATGTGGAAAGGAGTGAAAGGAAAAGGGCTTTTCAACAAGCAATGTTCTTTGAAGAAGGGGAGAGAGTGGGACATCTTTTAGCAGTAATTTCGTCTTCTCAAAGAGAGTGTAATCGGATTTACAAATTGAAGAATGGAGAGGGAAATTTAGTTACAGAAACTCCAGATATATTAGATATTTTCCGAGAATACTACACCGACCTATACTCCTCTGTTTCAAACACTGGTGATGGGGAGGTGGAGGAATTTTTGGAGGGAGTAACACTTCCGGTATTAACTGAAAATGATAGACGGAGATTAGATGAACCAATAGAGGTAGAGGAGGTGGAAAAGGCTATATCATCCATGTCAGCGAGTAAGGCGCCTGGGGCTGATGGGCTTCCGGGAGAGGTATATAAATTATTTTCAGAGATTCTGGCACCTAAACTGAAACAGGTATTTGAAGGAGCAAGAGATAGAGGGCACTGGCAAGATCTATGGAGGAGGCAGTTATAGTGGTACTACCTAAGGAGGGGAAAGATCCGGAGTGTGCGGAATCGTATAGGCCAATATCCTTGTTAACATCTGACGTCAAGATACTGGCCAAAATCCTTGCCAACCGCCTGTCAGGTGTGATACAGAATCTTATCCATACTGATCAATCAGGTTTTGTCCCTGGCAGGTCGACTGCAATTAATTTGAGGCGCTTGTTCCTCAATCTCCAAATACCGGCAGATAACGGTGGCCGGAGAGTGGTGGTATCACTTGACGCCAGAAAGGCCTTTGATAGTGTGGAGTGGAGGTACCTGTGGAAAATAATGGGCCTAATGGGATTCGGAGATGGATTTATGTCCTGGGTGAAACTACTGTACTCCTCTCCACGAGCGATGGTTAGAGTGAATGGGGCAAGATCTGAGATGTTCAATCTGTATAGGGGGACCAGACAGGGGTGTCCATTGTCTCCGCTATTGTTTGCGGTGGCGATGGAACCCCTGGCCGCCAAAATCAGAATGACTGGGGAGGTGGCTGGATTCCAATTTGGAGACATTACTGAGAAAATAGCGTTATATGCAGACGATATTTTACTGTTCTTAGAAAATGCGGGAGAGGCACTGGGAAGGGTAATGGAGATTATAAAGGAGTTCGGCATTATCTCAGGTCTACAGATCAATTGGAATAAATCATGTATTATGGCAGTAGATGGGGAACTTATAAGGGAAGATATAGCTGTCCAGGGGAGACAATTGCAGGTTGTGTCCAAGTTTAAATATTTGGGAGTGTGGGTAACTCTTCCGGTGGGGAAATATTGGGAGCTGAATATTGTTCCACTTCTGGAGACCTTTAAAAGGAAAATTAGTGCCTGGTGTAAGTTACCTTTGTCGGTGACGGGCAGGGTCAACTTGCTCAAGATGGTGTTGATGCCTCAATTAATGTACTTGTTACACAATTCCCCAGTTTGGGTAGCAAAGAAAAAGTTTCATGGAATTAGCACCATCTTCAGGTCATTGATTTGGGGCAAAAGATCTGCTAGGATCAAACTTGAAAACCTGCAGAGGGCAAAGGATGAGGGGGGATTGGCAGTCCCGAATGCTTGGGTGTACTTCTTGGCGGGGCAGGGCCAACACATACGGGGATGGAGAGAACTTGGTATAGGAGGGTCAACTGGTCGACTTCTTGGGCATGTTTCTGGCAGAGACCCGCTGGTTCAGGGGTTGGAGGATGGTACTTTTGATAAGCTGAGCTCGCAATACCCTACGATACATCTCATCCAAAAGAGTTGGAATGCTATTAAAAAAGTGCGTGGTGTGGAGGGATTGACAGTATACTCACCGGTTTGGGGGAACGTGAACTTAAAGGAATTTTATAAAATGGGAGAGATGACACATTGGCAGAAGAAGGGAATAAGGAATCTGGAGCATCTAATTAGGGAAGGAAGGCTGCAGTCTTTTTCGGAGCTGAAGAATACCTACAACATACCGTGTGCATGGGAGTTTCAATACTCCGGTATAAAACATGCTTGGAAGGCGCAGCGGAAATTAAAAGATATGACTGTTCAAAAAGATATCACACTAGATTATGTATGCATGGCAGGTGATTCTAAGGGAGTGATTTCGAGTGTTTATGATGACTTACTACACGCCTATCTGGGACGATTCACAATCAAAGCCAAAAGCAAATGGGAAGAAGATGTGGGGGAATTGTCGGGGGAACAATGGGAGACTATATTAGAAACTGTACCAGACCTATCACTCAGTGAACAGGCTAGACTCTCCCAGCTGTATATAATACACAGGGTTTATAAAACTCCGGAGATGTTATACAAGGCTGGACTAAGGGGTGATTCTGAATGTCCCAGGTGTGGTTCGGAGGGGGCTGGACTGCTGCATATGTTGTGGTCTTGCCCTCGTCTTGCCGCGTTCTGGATAACAGTGATCTCCAAAATAGAAAGAGCATATGAATGCAAAATTGAAAGGAATCCAATAGTATGTATACTGGGTGAGGTGTCTGAAATCTTGACTACGGAGACCAGTAAAACAGCCATAGCCAGGCTTCTATACATGGCACGAAAACTGATAGCCAGTAGATGGATTGACACAACCCCTCCAACTAGAAGAGAATTCATAAACCGAGCACGACACGTCATCAGACTAGAAGGGAAAATCTATAGAAAAAGAAATTCAGAACACCTCTTTGACAAAATATGGGCACCCTGGCTGGAAACTGCTGAATAAGATACATTGAAGTACCCATTCTAAGATAAATGGTCAAAAGGAGTTGACTGAGCGTACCGAGGGGGGGGAGGGGGGGAATGATTGAGGGAATATGACACTTTATATGTTTATTGGATAAGTTGTATAAATACAAAGTACAATGTATTATATGATATTGTTATGTAACATGGAAACAATAAAAATAACTGGTTTAAAAAAAAAAAAGTGAGTATTAGGGCTAGCGCATACGCAGCTTTTTCTGTCTGCGGATAAACGCTGCGGTTTTGGCAGCTTTTTTCTACCAAGTTTTTACAACATCTGCATTAGCGCTGCCCATAGATCTTACTGTATAAGCCTTCAGGACCTCGGACAGCGCACATACTATACCTACAATAGGTATAGTACGCGCAGCTGTCAGGGGAGCCGCCAGGTTCATTGATAAAAGTTGTACAGAGTCGACAGGACTCAGCAATACTGTACTGGAGGAATTAACCCCTGACATGCCCACCTGAGTGGGTAGCATGTCTCTAGGGGGGTGGGCACCCCCTAGAGACATGATGGCCAAAATTAATATTAACAATACAGCTTTTTTAACAGTTTAAGCACTTTGCTTATCCCGGCTCCAGCCGGGATAAGCAAAGTATACGGGAACCGGATTGCTCAGGATTACACATCCTGAGCAATTCGGTTATCGCAATGCGGGGCACAGAACCGCTCCGAAAACTGCAGCCTGCTTGATTTTTCACGCAGGCTGCAGAGCCGGAGGCGGTAACCGGATTGCTTGTAAAGCAATCTGGTTTTTATAATAGGCTCCTATGAGGAGCCTTTCCTGCTCCGGTTTTGAGCTTTTTAAAAGCTCAAAACCGGATCAGGTTTTAAAAAAAAAAAAAACCTGAAGTGTGACCCTAGCCTAAGATTATCTCAGCACAGGAGATGCGGAATGATCAGTCTATGTCCCTGTACAGTCAGACACATTGATTACACAGTACATAGCAGGGACATATGTAGAAGATTATCTCAGCTCAGGAACATTTTTTTTTAACACATCCAACTGTGAAAAGTATTATTATTCCAAAATCTATTGATTAAAATGAACTCTAAAATGATCTTTTTTCATAGTAAACACCAGGCCCTGCTTCAGCTGGTGCCAAAACTGGGCAAAGTATCTTTTTGCATTGGTGCCATGTAGGTCCGGGGTGCAAATGTCCGACATGACAGGCTGTTTGGCATGGTGCACTGCTGATTCTTATCCTGTTATATCTGCAGTGCTCTGTGACGTGCGGAGCTGGATTTGTGCAGCGTTCTGTGCAGTGCTTAACCAATGAAGACATGCCCAGCAATATGTGCCCGATGGATGCCAGACCCGAGGAGAAGAGGCCGTGCTACAACCCCATGACTGTAAGTGGATATCATTCACATAGTGGTCCGTGTGGTGTCCTTATGCCCCCCACCCACTGAAAGACTACAGGACCAGTGTATACCCAGAGAAAAAGTTTTCTCGTGAGACTCCGTATTTACATCTTAGCATCTTAAATAAAGTTTATATCTTATTATATTATGAGGTATTTAGCTCCAACTTTCTGCAATGGTTATTTTCTTCATATGTGGTTATAATGGACGCTATAAAGAAAGGGAGAGCTCCAAATCCTCTGCATAGTCACACACACATCAATCTGGCTGCCTGTAGCCCCCACTAGGTGGAACATAGGAATGTAATGTATGACTGAATGCAGACAGCTCCCCCTAACGGTGACACAATTGAATTTTACTATTGTCTGTGACTTATGGTGGTGCTACACGCAAGGATATCCTAAACGATATCGTTGCAACATCACAGATTTGAGATCGTTGGACCGATATCATTTGTACATCCTTGCGTGTAAATGAACGATATAGGATGAAAAGATCGTTAGATCGTTCATCCTAGATTTGAGATCCTGACCTCAAATCTATCATTCGTCGTCCAATTATGCACTGAACGAACATAGTTCAGTGTGAAGCTTTTTGAACGATATCGTTCAAAAGACTTCAATTCCTGCCGCAGTAATTTTTATTTAAACGTGTTAAAAAAGCAATTTATTTTAGTGATTTTACATGTAAAAGCTGCTCCTGCAGCTGAGTGGTACATGTCGGCACACAGGTGCAGGAGCGGCTATGAAGCCGCTGTTGGAGGGGTTAATAACATTGTGCCACCTGGCCACAGGGAGTGCCCACACTCCTTGGAGCTTTGTAGTCCATGACATTTGCCCCGCAGGGGTTAAATCTTTCAGGCAGCAGAAGCCGCACATTGTTGGCTCTGCTACTTCCATTCATAAAAAGCTGGCGGGTACTGTCATATTACAGTGCGCCGTGAAAAAATGCTAAAATGCTTCCAGAATAGGGAGGTCTACGAGGTACTTAGGCAAAATGCGTACAGTACCCGTCCCTTTCCAGGGTGCTGATTGCTTAAGGATTCATAACTATGGGCACCGGAGTTTCAATGTGCGCAGCCCATAGTTATTAATGCTGAGGAGATCAGCTCGCTGGACAGGGACGGGTACTGTACGCATTTTGCCTAAGTACCTTGGAGACCTCCCTAATCATTAAGAAGGTAAGGCTGGTTTCACATTGCGATTTAGTAAAATCCAATGCTGTCCGATAAAAATCGGACAGCATCAGATCTGCAATGGGGATCACATCGGATTCTGATTCTGTCCGATTTTTTTCAGGAGACAATATTGTAGACTGCTGCGATTTTGATATCTGATTCAAAAATCGGATCACATCAGATCCGATGCAATCCTATTAAAATAATATGGGAGTCTATGGGGATCGGATAGAAAATCGGATACGATATCTGATCTGATTTTCTGTATTGAGCATGCTCAATACCCTAGACCACTCCCAGAACCTCCTCCAGCCCTCCCCCAGCCATTTAAATCAGATCCGATAAAAACTCGGATCGGATGGCATCCGATTGTGAGCTTCCGATGCTGTCCGATATTTATTGGACAACATCGGATTTTACTAAATCACAATGTGAAACCAGCCTTAGCAATTTTTCACGGCGCTCTGTAACATTACAGTACCCGCTGGCTTTTTATGAATGGAAGTAGCAGAGCCGACAGTGTGCGGCGTCTGCTACCTGAATGATTTAACCCCTGCTGTTATAATGTAATGGGCTACATGGCTCCAGGGAGTGTTGCCACTCTCTGGGGCCATGTGGCACAATTTTATTAACCCCTTAATCTCCGGGAATCATAGCCGCTTCTACAGCTCTGTGGCGACATGCACCACAGAGCTGCAGAATCGGCTTTAACAAGTAAAATCGCACACAAATTTAATAAATTGAAGTTTGAAAACTAATTTTACATACTATAATGTGCCAGTGCTGCTGCTCCATTTGTACACAGCCACAAAATGGTACAATGTGTCCATGATTTCACTGCAACCAGAGATCTGTGAACAATATCTGCCCAGATATCTGTGTGTGTGACCCCAGCCTAAGACTGCCATGTCACTGTCTATTATGGATCATAGATCCTGCTATTCAATCAAAGTGTATGGTAAGAGGATTTCCAACAAGGAATATTCCCAAAATCGGGGTTCCTAATGCAAGCCTATTCAGCATAGAGAGGCAGTCCATTGTATAGCTACATCCTCTGACCTGGACCTGGTCCTGCGATAGATTGGCTCCACTCCACTAGTGACCCCATGTAATTCGGGGAGAGCAGACTCCAGCCTGTGACTCCATCTGGTCACCTGTCCATAGGCTATCTCTGCTTATAGACGGGAACAACACCGCTTCTACCAGGCGGCAGCCATGTTTTTCTGTTCTCACCCAAGCCCATTACACCATTCATTTTACAAGATCACTGGAATATAACAATTCATCTATTTTTTTAGGCGATTTACCACAAAGTTGTCAAGACGTCAAAAGACTCCGGAGCGTCAGCGAAGACGGCGAACACTATCTAACAGTGCAAGATAAAATAATAAAGGTGAGTTCATCTATCAGGCGGCGCATTTCATGATGTTCTATGTTTTCCATTATTTATAGACGGCCGCGGGCGCGCTCTCACCAATAACGATTGGTTTTCTTTCAGGTTTATTGTTCCGGGATGCAGTCAGACAGCCCTAAGGAGTATGTGACTCTCATAAGTGATGAGGCAGAAAATTACTCCGAGGTGTTTGGATACAGGTAGGATTGAAATATCGTCTGGAGTGCCGCACCGATATACTGGGGGTTGGAGTTTTATTGTTTTTCATTTTTAGATTGGGAATTATATATTATATTTCCTGCAATTCACAGAACTAATAAGAAAAATATCACTCAGATGGAGCCACCCTCCACAGTATTCCCACATCTACCGAGTCCATGATTTTTTACACTAGTCAGGTAGAGGTAATTGGGGAGATTTGCACTAAATTTATTAGGCTCCATTAAGACGTCCATTTTTTTCCTCATACTTGAAAAATAACATTGTTTATCACAAATATGCCAGACCAGGGCTTTGTCCATTTGTCGGTTTTTACCACTTCTTGTATGCAAAAGCAGAAAAAAGTTCTCAATGTTCTACTTATTAATGTTAAATACGGTCAGCACACCAGCAACATCAGGACTCATAGATTCGTTTGGGTCATTTTGATACATGATTAAGATAAAATACAGACTTCTCCCTGCATGTGTGAAGAACTCCATAGACTATAATTGATAAATATTCTATCAATTAAAAACACAGAACATGTACATGAAAAGCAGATGTCTGAATAAGGACTTAAAGGGAATCTGTCAGCAGGTTTTTGCTCCTTCATTTGAAAGCAACATACTATAATGTAGGCAAGTAAACCTGAATGCAACGATGTATCACGTCTACAGCCGTTCTCACACAATCAAAGAATTTAGATTCAGGAACACAGCAGAGCAGAGAGAGCTGCCCCCACCCTCACCAGGCTCTCTATAGAGATTGTGCATTGACTGTGAGGTGCCAATTACAGCAGGGTGGTGTGTCGGACTGCTATGTGCGTGACAAAGCAGTCCTGTAATGGTAATCACCCATTGATAAGACATTTAGTTTATGTAAACTATAGCACACAGCCTGGTCAGGGAGGGACAGTTGTGTGTTTGATGTTTTTAACTCTTACAGCATGCTATCCTCAGCTTACATAGCAAAATTCTGCTGACAGATTCAATTTAAAGAGGTTTTATGGTTTAATAAAAAATAAAAACTTGTCCCACTGGTGCAGCTTATTTACAAAAATGCTGAACTCTATTCAGTCTCCCCAGGTCCAGCAGTGAGTCTCCATCTCTGCTTCTGGCATCTGCTATTGTCTGCAGCATCGATAGCGCTACAGATAATCACTTAGTTCAACAACTCTTCTTAAGTTAACGGAACAAGCTGAGCTCACTGATTGGCTGCAGTGCTGGTTTAGTCTAGGAAACACTGGCAACACGGAAGTCAAGGCGGTCAGCGGTCCATCCCTGACTGCAAACCGACGAGCCGCGGCCCTTAATCACCGGATAGCCGTAGGCGCCACAAGAAGGTACCTCGCCCCTCAGGCCCAAAATCGGTCCAAGATTACAGGATATCGGTCCGGATTCCGGTGGTGGGAGGATTTGCCAGGTCTCGCTCCCGTCCGTACTGGTAAAGGAGCACCCGTGCTTCATCATAGGAGACCAGGGGTCTGGCGGGAGAGCTCTGCAAGGGTGGTTAAATAGTGAGAAGGACAGATTAGACCCCGAAAGACTATCAGAAAGGAGCATGTGGATACTGCATAGGGGTACTCTGAACCGACGACTACTACCTGTTAATCCAGACTGTACCATGTATTCAATAACATCTGCCGGTACCAGTAAAGTGAATTGAAATTGAATCGGTCTTTGTCTTCCTTCCCGTTGGCGCCCGGAGGGTCTCAGCATCATCATCGTCTCACCGGAGGGGTAAGAACAACTACTCCCCTCATCTCCCTCATCCTCCATCACCGCTGCCCTGAGGTAAAAGCTCCATCTGTGGGGAGCTGGACCACACTGAGCTGCACCCATCATCACCTCAGCGGCCGGCCTGCAGCGTCGGTACCCAAATTACCGGGATCCACAGGTGACGTCACATACTCTCTATCCCTGTAAATATTTCCCCCATCTAACAAATGACAGCCAGGGCACGGAACCGGGAACCCAACCACCCGTGATTCCCCAATTAGATCCATCAGACCCAGGCCCGGTGTCCGAGTACCCCTTGCCCTGGGCTCATCATTTTCTGGCGTCTGCGAGCAGGATTTGAACCAGCCTGGTAATACTAGGTAAAGTGTGCCTAAAGACTTTATTGACTGTTTGTGGATTACAAAACTGGGCTGCCATTACATTGCCTCAGAATTTTAACTGCGTCACCAAAGCAGGAGAAAAGAGCGGGAAGATAAGCCCCGCCCCTGTGCTCTGCCGAGGAGTGACAAAGTGAAGTGGCAGGCTCCGGTAAGGCCCGAAGGACTCGCCTATAGGATTGTCGTGGTGGGCGGGCCTAAAAATGTAAAAGTACTATGTGCTGGCCCAGGGGGTGCCTCGGCCCCTCAGCATACATGGGCCATCCAAGAGGCGCCAAAGTGTCTCCCCGCCCCCCTTGCTATCAAACAACCAAGGGGGTCGAGCACCAGCCCACACCAGTTCGGGACTATAAAAATTAAACAGGGCATCGCCGGAGCACAAAACGAGACACCTGGTCAGGCTCCGGACCCGTTACCTGTAACCGGTTGTGACGCAATGGCAGTCCTCAGTTTTAAACAACTCATCCGGGAGGTTGAGCAGGACATCTTGGCTGACCGTGCCACCCCGGG
The DNA here is from genome assembly GCA_033576535.1 of Allobates femoralis. Classification (NCBI taxonomy): domain Eukaryota; kingdom Metazoa; phylum Chordata; class Amphibia; order Anura; family Aromobatidae; genus Allobates; species Allobates femoralis. Next base: position 79,966,535 of record JARQOC010000007.1, read on the forward strand.
CCTGCCGACGCTTGAGACAGACGGCGCAGTCGGTACCTTCTGGAGAGCGGCCTTTAATGATCTCTGGGCCCAAATCCAGGAGGCCACTGAATGGACCGTCCGACGCTGAGGAGCAGAGATGGTACTCCAGCTAAATCGACGGCAGAGGGGTGCAGCTCATAGAGACCAGGAGCGCCAGGTGACTGTTGCAACACAGACAGACAACCCGGTAACCCCCGAGCCTGTTGCTGAGTCCCCGAAATCCGTTGCTATAACATCTGTGGAGCCGGAAAGGAGAATATCATCGAGGTGGAGGAACTCATCCCGTTCCCGGAGGAGCCCGCACTGATTGAGGAGGAGCCGGTCGAAAGCATGTACGGCCAGGTCGGTGTCGGGGGGGAAGTGGAGGTGTGTCTGGAGGAGGAAGGAGCTGTCGGTGGTACGGAGGAGGCCGGGCCCCGCAAGTAATGGAGGGTCGCGGTACCAGCATTGTTTGCTGCCGCTGGAGAGATGAGAGCTGCTCTACATGCAGCTGATGAGGAGCACACCTGGCAACCGGTAGGCCGCCCATGGTTACCCAATCTAACTCGGATGACGAGGCCGAACGACACTGGCGGCGTGAAGCCTGGTGGGCTAACGAACTAGAGACTCGCCAGGCCCGCATAATGGCCCGTAATCAGCCCCCGTTATCCCCAGACCAACACAAGAAAGGGGTGGTGACAACCTTCAACCTGGGCACTGGTTATGGGTTTGCCCGAAAGGAAGGCCTCTATGCGGAGGTATTTGTGGGCCGCTGGCATGTTGAAGGACACCTTCCCCAGGGCCACCCGGACCGGGACCTGTACCGTGGGGATGTAGTAATTTATGTACGCCACGCAGGTCCCCGCGGGTGGTTCGCAATCCGGTTCAGTAGAGTTGAAGAATAAGGAGATAAGCAACCCGGTATTAAAAAAGTGTATATAGTTATCCTTCAATGCCTTTTCTTGCAGTGAGTTTTTGATGTTTTTCTTGCAGTACATAAATGTATGCAGGCGTTTTCTCTTTTCTTAAGCCTGATGAACATTAATCATAGACTTGTTACCCGGTCCCCGTTGGGCCGATGTGGACTAGAATGTTAATTTTATTATATTGCAATGTTAAAAGTATAGAGCCTTCCGCAAGGGAAGAACATAAGTGAACGTAAAGTTTATTGTTATTTTAAAGTTACCTGGTTAACCTGTTAATAAAAATGTCAACTCTCACCCAGTTAGGTTTTAACACCTGTGGACAGGTGTATTTCACCAAGGGTGTGTGTGGCGCCCCTCTGGCTAGGCGCCACAGGGAGGTATTACATTTTGAAAACATATGTGGTATCTCTGTAGTTGTGGGTTTAGGGTTTAATCTATGGAGTCTGAATTCACACACAACACTAGGCCACCTTAGAGTAAGGCTGTAATGGGACAAAATGCCGGAATGCCGACACTGCCACCAGGAAACACCAGGAAACAAAGAGTTAACTGGGCAGATTTTTCTTTATTCTATCCTACGCGTTTCAGAGCCTCTATCCGAGCTCCTTCCTCAGGGAACATCCAGGAGATGCCAGTCAGTCAGGACACGCCTGACAGCTCAACGACAGGAGGGATCACCCATCTCCAGGAGGGTGTCCCAGGACAGTAGGAGATGGACCAGGACTGGTTGGAGCTGGCTGGTTTAGTCTGGGGAACACCGGCAACACGGAAACCGAGGCGGTGAGCGGTTCATCCCTAACTGCAAACCAATGAACCGCGGGCCCTTAATCACCAGGTAGCCGTAGGCGCCACAAGAAGCTACCTCGCCCCTCAGGCCCAAAATCGGTCCAAGATTACAGGCGTATCGGTCCGGATTCCGGTGGCGGGAGGATTTGCCAGGTCTCGCTCCAGTCCGTACCAGTAAAGGAACATCCGTGCTTCATCATAGGAAACCAGGGGTCTGGCGGGAGAGCTCTGCAAAGGTGGTTAAATAGTGAGAAGGACAGATTAGACCCCGAAAGACTATCAGAAAGGAGCATCTGGATACTGCATAGGGGTACCCTGAACCGACGACTACTACCCGTTAAACCAGACTGTACCATGTATTCAATAATATCTGCCGGTACCAGTAAAGTGAAGTTGAAGTTGAATCGGTCTCTGTCTTTCTTCCTGCTCGCGCCCGGAGGGCCTCAGCATCATCATCGTCTCATCGGAGGGGTAAGAACAACTACTCCCCTCATCCTCCATCACCACTGCCCTGAGGTAAAGCTCCACCTGTGGGGAGCTGGACCACACTGAGCTGCACCCATCATCACCTCAGCGGCTGGCCTGCATCGCCGGTACCCAAATTACCGGGATCCACAGGTGGCGACACGTACTCTTTATCCCTGTAAATATTTCCCCCATCTAACAAATGACAGCCAGGGCATGAACCGGGAACCTGACCACCCCTGATTCCCCAGTTAGATCCATCAGACCCAGGCCCAGTGTCCGGGTACCCCTTGCCCTGGCCTCATCACATACACCCCACTGCTTTTCAGGTTGGAATAGCACCCCGGGGATTGTGTCTAATAAGCAAGGACAGACCTTCTGGTAAGTATGGAGTTGCCCATCCCTCTGTGTATTGTGTCTGTTTCCACTCGTTACACATTTGCCCTTGATCTGATATTTAGAAGAAAATCTGGTTCCTCCATAGAAGGTTCTTACAGATCCAGTATAAAAATCATATTTTACAGTCTCCATTGATTTCCAGGGAAAATCGTCACCCACATGACATCCGATGAACCATCACTATAAAAATATCCATGTAAAAAGTGTTTCCATCTCCATGCTGAAAATCCATACCGTGCCTATGTATGGGGGGGACAGTATTTAAAAGGTGGACCACCGACAGCTAAGTACTGTTTACAGGCAGCTTAACATAACCAGTATTATTATTTTTATGTGTTCCAGATTACAGAACCCCACAGAATGTCCTTATAATGGGAGCAGGAGAGAGGACTGTCCATGTAGGAGAGACTACACGGCCGCTGGCTTCTCCACCTTTAGGAAAGTCAGGCTGGATCTGGCGACTTTACAGATTATAAGTGAGTGCATGGCATGTATGTGATGAGTGTGCAGAGATTGGCAGGGGGCACAGTGCGATACATTACAGGGAGGGACAGGCACAGGACAAGGGGCACCACTGGTATAACATTAAATGGCATCAAGGGGAACAAAGCAGGAGATGAGCTCGAGGGTAAACACAATACTAGGGCTGAAACAAGAACTTTACTGTGAGCAGCAGATATAATGAATGAGGCAACAGACATTTAAATCAGGGTTCTAGGGGCCCCAGACACAATATTGGATGGCTCTGCTGGAAGCTCCAAGGTACAGAACGAGGTCACACCTGTGGTAGAAAATGCAGAAATAGAGGTAATAACGAACTACTGAAACAAAACAATAGGGGCAACAATAAGGACTATAGTGGGAACAGAAGGCACAATATTGGGGCAATGATGAGGACTATAGTGGGAACAGCAGGTACTATACTGGGGGCAATGATAATGACTGTAGTGGGAACAGCAGGTACAATACTGGGGGCAATGTTAATGACTGTAGTGGGAACAGCAGGTACAATATTGGGGCAATGATGAGGATTATAGTGGGAACAGTGGGTACAATATTAGGGCAATGATAAGGACTATAGTGGGAACAGCAGGTACAATATTGGGAGCAATGATAAGGTCTATAGTGGGAACAGCAGGTACAATATTGGGAGCAATGATGAGGACTATAGTGGGAACAGCAGGTACAATATTGGGAGCAATGCTGAGGACTATAGTGGGAATGGCAGGTACAATATTGGGAGCAATGATGAGGACTATAGTAAAAACAGCAGGTACAATGTTGGGAGCAATGATAAGGACTATAGTGGGAACAGCAGGTACAATGTTGGGAGCAATGATGAGGACTATAGTGGGAACAGCAGGTACAATATTGGGAGCAATGATAAGGTCTATAGTGGGAACAGCAGTACAATATTGGGGCAATGATGAGGACTATAGTAAAAACAGCAGGTACAATGTTGGGAGCAATGATAAGGACTATAGTGGGAACAGCAGGTACAATGTTGGGAGCAATGATGAGGACTATAGTGGGAACAGCAGGTACAATATTGGGAGCAATGATAAGGACTATAGTGGGAACGGCAGGTACAATATTGGGAGCAATGATGAGGATTATAGTGGGAACAGCAGGTACAATATTGGGAGCAATGATGAGGACTATAGTGGGAACAACAGGTACAATATTGGGAGCAATGATGAGGACTATAGTGGGAACAACAGGTACAATATTGGGAGCAATGATGAGGACTATAGTGGGAACACAGGTACAATATTGGGAGCAATGATGAGGACTATAGTGGGAACACAGGTACAATATTGGGAGCAATGATGAGACTATAGTGGGAACAGCGGTACAATATTGGGAGCAATGATAATGACTGTAGTGGGAACAGCAGGTACAATACTGGGTGCAATGATGAAGGAGTATAGTGGGAACAGCAGGTACAATACTGGGGGCAATGATAATGACTGTAGTGGGAACAGCAGGTACAATACTGGGGGCAATGATAATGACTGTAGTGGGAACAGCAGGTACAATACTGGGGAATGATAATGACTGTAGTGGGAACAGCAGGTACAATACTGGGGCAATGATAATGACTGTAGTGGGAACAGCAGGTACAATACTGGGTGCAATGATAATGACTGTAGTAGGGAATATTGAGGGCAATCTTAAGGATTATAGTGGGAACAGCAGGCATAATAATAGGGGAAAGAGCAACATCTATAGGGACTCCAGCAGGCACAACAGACATAATATACGAGAACACCGGGGAAATGGGCTCAGGATTAGGTGGCAGCTCAGTACGTGTAATAATAGACTGTACAGCAGTCCCACCAGAGTGGTAATAGAGGGCAGTTGGACAGCCCAGCAGGACCAATATTGGGGGCGGTAGAGGGACCTATAGTGATGAAGGTCTGGGTCAGATACAAAAGAAATCAAGTAATACATTTCATTCAGAGACGTCCTGTCACCAGTTACATAAATAAAGCCGTCACTAACCTCTCACCCCCCAGTATCTGTATGACAGATCCGCTGCAGAATCCCGGCACATCCTCTACATTCAGTCATCCTGTCATCATCACTTCTCACCCGCTTACACATGTTGAATCGATTTGTGCCTTCTCTTTGCAGCCACGGATCTGCAGTTTGCACGTACTCTTGATGGACGACCCGTTCCCTTCGCCACAGCTGGGGACTGTTACAGTGCAGCAAAGTGCCCGCAGGTAAGAAACTACAGTCAGCCGGTAAAACGCACATTTCCTAATCACACTGTGTCCAATTATAGAATATTATAGGAAGTAGACAGAAATAAGTTTTACATTTGCTTTATTTATATGTGGTAGAATAAGAGGAGCGTGTGTTATCTGTATAGTGGGGTACTGTGCGGAGTTAGTGTTCCAGAGTAGAAGGGGTCTTCTAGAGTGTGCAATCCAATATTGTCCAGGTTAACCCTTAAATGCCATTAGATATTAGTTGGTAGATCCAGACAATAGATCTGCAGATAATCCAAACAGAAGAACATGGCAACAAGAAACATCTCCTGTCTGTTTGTCCAGTATGTCTGGTTCTTTTCAGAAAAGTAGGGTCCCAGGAAAATTCCAGGGTAGACTGACTGCCAGCACCAGAGTTGTAATATTAGTATCTTAGTCTGGTGTGTCACATCTGATTCATCTTGTTGTTTTTCCCATAGGGTCGTTTTAGCATCAACCTTAAAGGAACTGGTCTTTCTGTATCAGAAGCAACAAAATGGATGTCACAAGGCACCTATGCAGTGACGGAAATCGCCAAATCCCCTGTAAGACCTTACATTTTTCATCTTTTATATAACTCTGAATTTGTATATCTGGCCCACAAGGGTCTGAGTACGCAGGTCTCGGGCGTCGGGTGCAGGGATGTCACAGGCAGTCGGTGACCCGAGCCTGTGCCCTTGGGTGACAATAAAAAGGGGTATATTTACAGGGATTATAGTTTATAGAAGTCGTGGCGCCACCTGTAGGTCCGGTGACGGCACCAGTGCTGCTTGGACTTCCGGGATGAGGGCGGCAGCAAGGTATTGTGGCTCTCTACAAGTAGAGCGAGGTCCCCAGGGCTGTAAGGGTATGATGGTGGAATAGGGTAGCACGGTAGGCATGGGTCAGTGTAGTCTTTGTGGTGTGGTACAGGTTGAAGAATGGACACACACACAATAATATCTTTTTCTGTATCTTTTACTGGTGATTTTGCAGGTACACGTCCAGAGTCCTGGCTCTCAATATGGGTGCTGCGGGTGTCCGGGAAGCTAAACCTCCATGGTGTACTGGGATTCTCTGCTGGGTTAACTTCCCTTGCAGACTCAGACTCCACTGACCGGTGTTCTCCTGGGGTGAGCCAGGATGGCATCCTCTGCCCCCACTCTACTGTTCCTCGCCTCTGCCTTTCGTCCTCGCTCTCTGAACCTCACACTGGCTCTGGCGGTGCACTGATCTCGGGCCTAGCACGCTCCGGTGACCAGTTTAGCTCACTAGGTTCTGAGCTGATCTTCACAGTTCTCCTGCGACTGCACACTCTGGCTTACTTCGCCCCTAGCACCTGTATTTATAGGGGATCTGGCTTAACAGCAACCAGTGGAGCTCCCCCTACAGGCCTGGAGTGGAAGGTGTTGGGTGTATGTGAGTTCCAGATGTGGAAATCCCTTAGTGAACTAGTTGGTTTTGTGGCTTACCTGGCACAGGGCGCCATATTCCCCCCTAGTTAACTTCAGTACTCCTGGACTGAACAAAGTTTTTGTTACATAACAACACAATAACAATAATAGATATTTACAAAGTCTCAAAACTCAAAAATTCACAAAAACCACTGTAAAACGGGTAAACATATGAAAAGGCAGTACTTACTGTGCTAGTCTATGCACCGCAGGCTGTAAAAGAAAAGGAATAGTTTTGCCACCACCAGTCCTGTGGCTATGGTTCATGTTTAGACAGGAGAAAATCCAGGGGAAAAGGGTATAGTCCGTACAGTAAAGTCTGTAGGTTTAAACATTTCACGGGTTAACACACTTTGCACCCAATTTCCCTATGGGTGTCTCTGCTTAGGAGGCCGGGTATTACCTTCTCTCCACCCCAGGCACTTTCTGTTCCCAACTTGATTTACATGGGGCTGTGCCCAGTTCCTCCACCCTTCTATACACTACTATTTACTCTCTTATTTACATGCAAGTGTTCATATTTACATTTCTTCATTTTGACACTCTACACTTCACTCTCTGTATCTGATTGGTGGTTGACCAAAGTTACTATGGGTTGATCTGCGTAGTACTGGTGTGTCACTAGTGTCTACGTCTGGTGCTGTGCATGCACTATTCCCTAGTCTGTTAGACCTACTTGATGCTGAAATACCGTAGTATTGACGTAGTCTTTCTAGCGGACTGGCAAGTTCACCGATTGTAGGAATCTCTGGTTTCTTTACAACAGGCTGTATGTCTTGTACTTGAACGGGTTCCTCTACTGGTTAATAAAAGGAGAGTACTGGTACTATGAAGGCTCGTTACATTGAGGCTAATCTTCTGGGAAGTCTCCTAGTATAGTATGGATTACTCTCTCTTTCTTCTCTTCAACTGGTGTTGAGTAGTAGTTTACTTCTTGCGGTTTCAGCTGCTCTGGACATTTCTTGAGGTGATCTCTTGAAACTGTCAAGGTTGTTCTTCCTTCATCATGGCTAATTATGCAAGTCTTAAGGTACCGTTACACAGAGATATATTGCTTGCAACTCACTGGTTGCAGTGAAATCATAGACACATTGTTCCATTTGTACACGGCAACAAAATGGAACAATGTGTCCATGATTTCACTGCAACCAGTGAGTTGCAAGCAATATATCTCTGTGTGTAACAGTACCTTTAGGGTACCGTTACACGACGCAATATTGCATGCAATTTCACTGGCAATTTGCTGGTTCCAGTGAAATCATGGACACATTGTTCCATTTGTACACGGCAACAAAATAGAACAATGTGTCCATGATTTCACTGCAACCAGCAAATTGCCAGTGAATTTGCAATCAATATTGCCGCGTGTGACAGTACCTTTAGTGAACTAGTTGGTTCTGTGGCTTACCTGGCACAGGGTACCACATGTATTGGCTGTGTCTGAAGGTCGGTGTACGCACCAGTCACCACGGACGGGATGATTGTGTTGTATTATCTGCAGTTGTAAGATGGATTTTAGCGGCTGCTGCGGGTAAAATATTATTATAAACATATATTTATTGTCTTTGCATTTCAGGATGGAACCAAAGTCACAGGAAAATGTGGTGGTTATTGTGGGAAATGCATTCCGTCCTCCACCACCGGCCTCCGCATTCAGCTGTTGTAGAACTGGTAAGGATGGAAAGTGGGAAGAGACCATCAAAAACGCCCTTCCTTCAGGTTTCATTGTTTTATTGTTTTTTAGGTTGAAGGTTGGATAAGATGCTCCCAAAATTCACCCGGTACAGCAGAAAGGGCAATAACAAGCCTCTCTGCCATACACAGACTTAAGGGTATGTCTCACATACCGAGATCGCTAACGAGATCGTTACTTTTGTGACGCAATAGCGATCTCAGCAACGACATCGCTACGTGCGACAGGGTGTAACGATCTGGTCCCCTGCTGCGAGATCGGCAATCGTTACACAGCCTCCTGGTTCATTTTTTGGTCGTTGCGCTCCCGCTGGGAACGCTGTATCGCTGTGTTTGACACCTTACCGACGATATCGTTTGATGACATAATATAGTCCTGTGGAGGTAAATCGTCATGTGAGAAGGAAATACAACGACTGAACAATATCGTTGAAGAAATCGCTAGGGTGGACATATCGTTGTATAGATCGGCGTGTTTGAATACCAAGTAGCGATACCGATAATGACTCATCAGCGATCCCGGGAGCCATGTCGTTATCGGGATCGCTACTGCGGTCGTTACGTCTGACCGGGCCTTTAGGCTAGGGTCACACATGCATATTTCACTTGCTTTTTTTGAGACCTGCGTTTTCAAAAAATGCATGTAAAAACGCACCCATGGGGCCCCATGCAAAAAACGCATGCCCCAATAGCAAAAACGCATGCCTAAAGTAAACGCATGCCTAAAGTGCCATACATTTTTGGGATGCGCTTTTGCACTTAAGTGAGGAGCTGCCTTGAAAAACGCATGCAAAAACGCATGGTACCATTTAGTGCCATATAAAAACGCATTCGTTTTCCATAGGGCCCCATGTTAAAAAAACGCACCAAAAAACGTAGCTTGCAGTATTTTTTGGTGCTGATTCAAAAACGCCTGCAAAAACGCAGGGTGTCAAAAAACACCTTAAAAAACACATGCAGAAATGTAAAAAAGCATGGAAAAACGCATGCTTATTTTTAAGGCACCAAAAAACCGCATGGCATGTGTGACCCTAGCCTAAGAGAGAAAACACAATATTTGCCTAAAGTGAAGCAAAGCCCAGCTATAATTCTGGTACAACCAACAAGTGAGAAAAATAATCGTTCATTGGGTGAATGATCTTTTGTACTGCAGAATAGATCATAGTAGAGGACTGAGACAATGGCAGCCTATGCCCGCCTTCATCGGGCATCTGAAGTGCAGGCTGCAAACCTTGAGCTGGTTGTTTAATACTGCACATCGGGCAGTATAAGTGAACCCACCAATTTAATAGGACGATCCAATGTGTATGGGATGTCCTAACTTACCCTTAGTGGCAGATGTTTAGGGAAATACAAAAAATATATATCTGGGAGATAACATAATTCAGCTGGGTTCTACCTTTCATGTCACCTCCGTTTGGCTCGGCCGAGCGTTCTCCATGGGAAGAGTGGAGTAACCCGCTGCTAGAACCATCCGGCAGTGGCTTACCTTTCTGCAAAATGAACCGGAGATTGAATTTACTCCTTTGACATAATCTGTTGGGCAAGAGTTGGGAGGTTACAGCTAAACTAAGATGGTCGGTTGACCTCCCAAGTTTGCAGTTTCGGCTGACTTTAATGTGTATGGGTGCCCTAGGGTGCCCACACAGATAATGGTCGGCCAAAGGCTCTTCGGCTTACAGCTTTATGTCCTGACTCCTGTGCTCAGGCACACTCGTCCGAGAGGATCTGGAGTCGTAAATCAATATGTTGAACACTTCAGGTCCCACATCTACAATGCTTTCAAAATCAAAGGATTCAAATTACTTTAATTCAGCATTGATGAGCGTCTTTACTCCCCTCTTCCCATTGAGAAAACTCTCATCTCTCTGCTTCTCTCTGTGATAAACATGACCTAATCTTGTTCACTTTCTTTCTTTCAGATGCTTTAAAAAGCAGGAAAAAAAAACAGAAATTCAGATGGATAAAGACTCGTGTTGCAATACCTCTTCCTCCGCGTCTGTACATGTGTATATAGATTGTATACCACGTGGTGTATAGAATAATATTTATGTCTGAGGTTATTTATTTTAATATTTTGTGTGCATAAAATGTGTCTTGTTATTCCCTCCCCTGCGGGATGTGCTTCCAGGCTCTCGCCCGTCCAGAGCCGTCATCAGTAAAGTGGTTCGGCTGCTTTTTTTATTTTTACTTTTTTTATTATTATTTTATTTCTTCGTTCCACTTTTGCAGTCCATCCACTGCATTTTACGTGCTCTACATCATATGTAGCGTATTGACATGAGTGATGCTTTGTTATCACAGGTTTTAAGCTGCCCATCATGTTAACAGTTGGCTGACAAGCCTCCGGTGCTTCACAAGTATTAGCAGGGTATGCTTGGCATTTTCCACAAGAAATATTATAAGATTCATCATCTTTCAGCTGTCAATCAAGTTTACTGTCCTGCCATCAACTCTGGTGCTGCTGATCTCCAGAGATTTGTATTAATGATGGATATATATAGACCAAGAACAATGCTTCCTTCAACTCTAGACGTCTGTAATTTCTGAAAGTCCAAGGAGCCGTTTTATGGATTTTCTAGTACATTTTCAGGATGGGCCTCACTTGATCCATTATAAAGTTAGGGCTGCCCGGGGACATATTTTTACAATATGATGTTTTTTTTTAAAACTTCTGTGAAAGGGCTTTTTACTTGTAGTAAAGTGATGCCGGAACAATCGGATGCTAATAATAAACCAAACACAGACAGTACTCACCCTCCCCGGTCCAGCACCTGCTCCCTGCAGCTGTTCCTGTTTTGTGTTTTGGTTGCAGCAGTGACTTCAGCATCGACTGCACACATCACCTCTGCTGTCAATCACTGATGTCAGTCGCTCATGCTGTCTACATTGGCAGATGAGCCTACTGATTGACTGCAGCGGTGATGAGTGCGGTGAAGGTGAAGTCACCACTGCAGCCAAAGCAGAGCAGAGGGATCTGGTGCTGGACCCAGTGTGGGTGAATAATGTCTGAATTTGTTTTCTTTTACTAGCACCAGATTGTTTGGTGGCCACGGGTCATGTTGAAAAACCCTTTAAGGCCGGTTTATGGCCTGATCCATGGGCGTACCCAGCGTGGGGCAGGGGGGGGCAGGTGCCCCCCCCAAGAGGCTGCCCCCCCCTCATGAGGAAGGGGTGAGTGCGGCACTGTGCGCGCGTTGCGCGCACCTACTGTAGTATTAGTATTGTTGTATGTGTGTCCGTCACACTCGGCGGCTGAGGCTGCTGAGCTGAGGCGGCCAGTCCACCGCACCTCCGCTCAGCCTCCACCTGTCACCATCACCTCACTGTAGCGGCCGGCTAGTTTACCTCCGTCCTCAGTCAGCACCGCTCAGCTCAGCCTCAGTCAGTGTCTCATGACATGACAGCCGCAGCGTGTGACATGGGGCGGCAGGCCAGCAGCTGCAGCAGCCAGCAGACAGGGGCGCAGGATGGATCATCATCTCACCCTCAGCCTCAGACAGTGTCTGCTGACTGCAGATGATGATCAGCTCGGCGGGCAGGCCTGCAGGGGGACTCACTCGACATCACCACTGAGTGCTGTGCTCGAGGCTGAGTCCCTGCGGCTGCGGTGAAAGCTGGAGTGGGGTCCGTCTGGGGACAGTGCTGTGGTGAGGAGGGAGGCTGGAGCCAGGAGCACGAGACAAGCTACAAAAGTGAAGAGCGAGTGAAGTCAGAGACCTCAGAAGAGGACAAGTAAGTTGGACAACAGTAACTGACTGGTAAAAATAGGTGTATGTAAAAAAGTGATGTGGGGGGGTTGGGGTGATGGGAGCCAGAGGGTTGTATATGGAGCCTTATGTGGGGCTGCGCACTGTATATGAGAGGACATGTACTCCCATCTCATAGACAGCCCTGCCTCCCATAGGCTCCCATATCATATACAGCATCCCTATAGGGCTCCTATATCATTCATATATATGACCCCTAAAGGGCTCCATTATTGGAGCCCTATGGGGGGGCTGTATATGACATGTGGGCTCTATGGGGCTATATGTGATATAGGATCCCTATGGAGCATTAGGGGGCTGTATATGATATGGGACTCCCATATCATATACAGCCCTCCATAGGGCTCCCATATCATATGCAGCCTATGATATAGGAGCCCTATGGGGGGCTGTTGTATATGATATGAGGACTGCATGGGATATTGGGGGGCTGTATATGAGATGGGACTCCAATATCATATACATCCCCCATATTGCTCCCATATTATATTCAGCCCACCACATAGGGCTCCCATATCATATACAACCCCCCATAGGACTCTCATGATGGGAACCCTATGGAGGGGCTGTATTATGTATATGATACAGGAGCCCTATGAGGGGGCTGAATATGATTTGGGTGCCCTATGGTGGGGTTGTCTGTGTGGATTGTCTGTGTGTGGCTTGTGTCTGTCTGTGTGTGGCTTGTGTCTGTCTGTGTGTGGCTTGTGTCTGTCTGTGTGTGGCTTGTGTCTGTCTGTGTGTGGCTTGTGTCTGTCTGTGTGTGGCTTGTGTCTGTCTGTGTGTGGCTTGTGTCTGTCTGTGTGTGGCTTGTGTCTGTCTGTGTGGCTTGTGTCTGTCTGTGTGTGGCTTGTCTTTGTTTGTTTTGTGTCTCTGTGTGTGTGTGGCTTGTCTCTGTGTGTGTGTGGCTTGTCTCTGTGTGTGTGTGGCTTGTCTCTGTGTGTGTGGCTTGTGTCTGTCTGTGTGTGGCTTGTGTCTGTCTGTGTGTGGCTTGTGTCTGTCTGTGTGTGGCTTGTGTCTGTGTGTGTGTGGCTTGTCTTTGTTTGTTTTGTGTCTCTGTGTGTGTGTGGCTTGTCTCTGTGTGTGTGTGGCTTGTCTCTGTGTGTGTGGCTTGTCTTTGTTTGTTTTGTGTCTCTGTGTGTGTGGCTTGTCTCTGTGTGTGGCTTGTCTCTGTGTGTGTGTGGCTTGTGTCTGTGTGTGTGGCTTGTCTCTGTGTGTGTGGCTTGTCTCTGTGTGTGTGGCTTGTCTTTGTTTGTTTTGTGTCTCTGTGTGTGTGGCTTGTCTCTGTGTGTGGCTTGTCTCTGTGTGTGTGTGGCTTGTCTGTGTGTGTGTGTGGCTTGTCTGTGTGTGTGTGTGGCTTGTCTCTGTGTGTGTGTGGCTTGTCTCTGTGTGTGTGGCTTGTCTCTGTGTGTGTGGCTTGTCTCTGTGTGTGGCTTGTCTGTGTGTGTGTGGCTTGTCTCTGTGTGTGTGGCTTGTGTCTTCTGTGTGTGGCTTGTGTCTGTGTGTGTGGCTTGTCTCTGTGTGTGTGGCTTGTCTTTGTTTATTTTGTGTCTCTGTGTGTGTGGCTTGTCTCTGTGTGTGGCTTGTCTCTGTGTGTGTGGCTTGTCTGTGTGTGTGTGGCTTGTCTGTGTGTGTGTGTGGCTTGTCTTTGTTTGTTTTGTGTCTCTGTGTGTGTGGCTTGTCTCTGTGTGTGTGGCTTGTCTGTGTGTGTGTGTGGCTTGTCTGTGTGTGTGTGTGGCTTGTCTGTGTGTGTGTGTGGCTTGTCTGTGTGTGTGTGTGGCTTGTCTGTGTGTGTGTGTGTGTGGCTTGTCTGTGTGTGTGTGTGGCTTGTCTTTGTTTGTTTTGTGTATCTGTGTGTGGCATGCCTGTGTGTGGCTTATGGCTTGCCTGTGTGTGGCTTTTGTCTGTGTGTGTGTGGCTTTTGTCTGTGTGTGGCTTGTGTCTCTATGTCAAAAATATGTATGATGTGTATGTAATGAGCACATGTTGTCCAATATAGGTTCCCTTTAAAGGGTGTCAGCGTTCCTTCTGTTGTTTCCACATCTTTTTTAAATTCCCGCCTCCTGTGGTACTCTGACATGCCGGCCGGAGCGTTATATCTGGTCTGGTGCAGTGTGGGGGCTTATGACATGATCTGCCTCCACAATGCATTGGGCCGGATATGACGTTACGGCCGGCATGTCAGAGTACCACAGGAGGCGGGAACGACCATAGCTTGCCCCCCCCTAGTTTTGATCCTGGGTACGCCCATGGCCTGATCACAGGTCTTTTGACCCAAACTTACAGCCCCATATATGCCTATGATTCAATCCAGGTATTGCAGTCCATATATCACCCATGTAATCTGAACACAGCCTAGGAAGTAATCAAGTGTCTAGCTCTGTTTACACTCGCGTTATGGTCCTTCTTTATCAAGTTGACATTGCTGAGATAGCATAGCCTACTGAGTTTTTTGTAAAAAACAAACCCTACCAGACCCCTGGGTCAATGGGATTGATCAGTGTCTGTTACATAATAGACCCTTCAGTGTATCACTGGGGTCCCCAGTATTAGAAATGATTCTCATATTTACAAACAATTCAAATTTGAACATGTAATAGGAACCACAGCATATAGATATAGTGATCTGGCTGTGTAGGCGCTTCTCCAAGAAAAATTATACATTCATTTGTAGAAATCCGATCTGTGTATCTTACAAACAGGCTCGGACTGGCCGACTGAAGAACCGGAGAATCCTCTGGTGGGCCTTTTTACAGTACTATGTCACTGACCCCCAAACATGATCAGTAGTTGGCACAATACACTTGTTTTGCTATGTAGCGATATAGGAATCATCTCATCATTCACTTTACAAAAACTACCCAGTATATTATTATATAGATGCAGTGATGTAACTTGAATCTCACGGCCCCAGAGCAAAAGGTTCAACAGGGCCCCCAATTTTTGCAAATCTTTAATAGCAATAGTCTTTTTCTATAGGCCAAAGGGACTCTTGTCCCCCCTAGATTTCAGGGCCCAGGTGCCATTACAACCTCTGCACCTGTTGTAGTTATGCTCCTGTATAGATGCATAGGTAAATTTGTGATGTAATATTTGCATGTAATTGAACAGTCAATTCCAGAGTCAACGAAACTGGTGGGCCCTTGCTGCCACATTTTGACACTGTTTATAAGCCATATACAGATCAGACAGGCAGTGCACTGGGGGATTCATGATGCGCTTAGACACGCCCCCAGTGCACTTCCATCCTGATTTGCATAACACTTCATTTCTCATGACTGACACATCGGACCACTACAAAAAAGGTATATTTATATTCAGAAATGAGCACTTATACAATTAAACCATTATTTCCATATATAAAAAGGTCCCTCTAATCCCCCTCCTGGGTCTTTGGTACACTTTGGTCGTACAGGACAAATCATTAGCAATATCTATTAGGTTATTTGTGAGTATTCCCATATGAAACAGTGATTGACACCTTTTGCTAGACCTTTGTGCCCACTATTGTGGCACAGGATAATTCACTGGATTATTCAGACCCCAGAAATAGCAGGAGTCATGATGCTTGTGTGAACAGAGCCCACCCCATAGCTGGCAGGGGGTCTACTTATCGCACAGTTCCTTTCTGAAATATATCAAGTGAATCATTTAAAGGGAAATGCCAAGTATATCCCATCCTATCTCATGTCAGTTGGTCACTTGTATAATAACTTTGTGAATTCTGTATGTGTTTAATGTAATATTTTATATTAAAAAAGGGAATTATTTGCACTATGAGCAGAAAGTAAACAACAATGGTGCCTTTTATAGAAAAAAATATCTTTAGAAATATTTATTGAATTAATATCTAAGAATTAAATATTATTTTTTTGATTCGTAAGAAATGTACTCGAGAAATGTTCATGAACTATGTTGAAAAATGATTTTTATACTTTGCATGAATTGTCGCCCGATTAGAGGCCGTCACCAAAGCGTTGATATCGGGACACGTAGACGTTTGCTCCATATGTGTTGGGCTGCGGCGGAACGTGGAGCTACTGAGCCCCAACGTAAAATATCCAAAAGGGCCCCAACCATTATGGAGTCTTAAAATAAATTGTGTTTTTTTTGTCATATCAGCAAAAGGATCTTTTTGGGCCCAACTAGGTGTCAGGGCCAGGTGTGTCCGAAACCTCTGTCCACAACGGTCCACCATAGTAATGGCCTCTGGTGTCGGGAACCATGAAGAACCCATGATATTCTTCATATACTAAGGTGCTCTGTCTTATTTTGTGTTTTCTCCTTGCCCTTCTCTTAGGGCATCTCATCCCTGTATGATTAAAATCATACAGATAGAAGAAGAAGAAAAAGTATTTTGGAAAAACTAAAAACAATAGTTTGTTTTCGTTCATACAGATTAAAGGTGCGGTCTGGTTTAGAAAATATTTGTAAAAACCCTATTAGGATACTTTAACTTGGGACAAACGTCAGTCAGAGTGAAGAGCAGCTCCAAAGGGCACCTTTATCTGGAGGACCTGGTGCTCCGTCCATTACTCTGACAATCCATGATTTTTATTGGGTTGCATGCAATACCTCATTTCGCCTCTGAGGGTGCTGTAGGGTAACTGATTACTTAGAATAAACAAAGCTAATAAAATAGGGATAGACTAAGAAGACAATTCCCATATTGTATGTATTGTACAGTGATTCTATGCAAAAGTGTGAATACATGAGCAGTGGGTACACACGGTCATATACATCATAAATTGTCGATAGGTGAGCTCCAGACTCTGAGACCTGAACCTGTCTTTAGGATAGGGACATCTCTGTTGCCTGGAGGAGAGCTGGCTGCACATCCACAGTTGTCTTCTTTGACTTCTATGGGAATTCTAAAACTGCCTGATCTTCCATAGAAGTGAATAGAGACAGCTGTGCATGTGTGGACACCTCTCTGTACACAGTGGGGTACAATGGAACCCCTTCAGCCATAATGTTCTTACATGGGAATACCCCTTTAATCATAGATATGTATTAGAAGAGCTATTAATAAAGATCTCAAAAAAATAACACATAAAGTGTCTTACTCAAATATTCTCATGCATAAATGACTCTTACCGGCACAGATACTCATCTCACATTTTCTAAAAAATCATATATAGTCATTCTATATCTGGATAGATCTATGGGGTTAGTTCACTTTCAATTCTTCCATAACCAGAAGTAAAATTGGTGATCCTTCTATGCTCCATGGGAATCTTAAAGTGCACCTGTCAGTTGCCATAAATATCTGGCGATGTTTTCAATTGATCTGCTCCTCTCTGTTCCTGAGATATGAGCAAATCTTCCATGAATATAAATCTAGTCTTGTTAGCCAAGTGGGCATAGCCCTTGAGAAGTGTTGATGACCACACCCACTTGGCTATTAAGATTAGTTTTTATATATGGGAAACAGAGGGCCATATCTCATGAATGGAGAGGAGCAGGAGCAAAAGAAAAACATTGCTGGATTCAGGAGAACAGCGGCATTTACAGCAGGTAAAAATTACACATTTATGGTAAGTGGAGACAAGTACGTGAGCAGAGAAAGACGCCAACCTAGAAGTGTAGACATTCACCCTCTGGACATAGCACAGGACAATGGTCTCCATCGTGGCTTATCCTGTAGAGATCGTAGACGTGGTGAAGGTGAACATCCCTATCTGCATGCACGTTGGGTGTAGACATAGTTACCCAATGGTCACTGACAAGAAAATGCATCCCCTGCCTCAGGAAGCATATACTAGGGTTCAGAGATAATACAGATTACAAATAATTAAAAAAATACAAATTTATTTAAAAAATGAATCTGTAGATTATTTATTATTTTCAGAAAAAAAAACATTTTCTTTTTCTTCATTGATGAAGATTTCCAATGTTTTGAGGTTTTGTCCAGTTACGTTGTAAGTCACTTTCCGTCCAAAGTGTTACATGTCGGCCATACACAGCTGGATCTCTGCTTGATCCAGGCGGCGAGCTACTCTTTTCTGTGACCCTTACAGTTGACCTAATTACAAAAGATTTTGGGCCTAATGAAGCATAGGGACCATTAATTGGACACTGGTTGAAAAAGTGTAAAAACACAACTATAAGCTGAATGTATACTCCATTTTCGTCTACAATGGGGGTTCCACAAGACCCTCAACTTTTTGCTAAAAGAAAGGGGTTGTCTCCCTCTTCCAAGCACTGTGCACCTTTAATAAATCAAGAAGCATACAGTTGTAATATGCATGGAGTCAGTTCAGGACAAGTCTGCAGACCACCCAAATTTGAAGCAAAGTGGCCAATTCATCTAAGTATTTACGTAAAACAGTGAAAAGTTACAACATTTTTGCAACTTTTTGTATTTTCATGCCAGCCCCATCCAGCTCCACCAAAGTCAGCAGAGAATGGGCGGGACTGGTCGAGACGGTGCCCCAGACGTATTGGCAAGAAGCAAGCAGGTGCATGTCACTGAGAAAATGCACCAAAGTCATTAAGTATCATGCATCTCTTCTTAATGAGCATGGCACATCTTACTACAAACGCCCCTTCAAGAAGACTTGTGTGTATAACACCAGTCTAAAGGTACCGTCACACGCAAGGATATCCTGAACGATATTGTTGAAACATCACAGATATTTGATCGTTCAAAAGATATCATTCGGGTGTTGTTGCGTGTAAACGAACGATATAGGAAGAAAAAATCGTTGGATGGTTCATCCAAGAAATGAGATCCTCACCTCATTTTATCGTTCGTCGTCCAATTAACGTTTTGTGAAGAACGTACATCGTGCAGTGTGACACATTTATGAACGATATCTCCTATTCCTGCCGCTTTGCAAAATCGTTGAAACGTTCATCTCCAAATCACTGGCGCGTTGCCAAATGCAAGATCGTTAACGATATCCTTGCGTGCGACAACGCACCAGCGATGTCGGAAGAATCGCAGTCACGTGACATATCACAATATCGTTCACCTGTATCCTTGTGTGTGATGGTACCTTAAGTAAATCTGTCCGCATTCTTCAAGGATACTACATGAGATCATTCTGGTTCTAATTTAGAGTTCCAAACACTGTAGATCACCACCTTATAGACCACTGAAAAACTGTATTGTAGGCTTGATTATGTCCAGTATGGCTATATATATTTCTTATACAAGTGTATTCATTGAAGTGACAGCGGAGCAGAAAAGTTTCCCGCTTCATATCACATATTGAAGACCATTTTTCTTGATTCAGTCCATCTGCTATTCCCAAGAAAGTGCTATTAAGGGCATAACCCTAGTTGAGATGCAGCTTAAATTACTCTGGCCTTCATGACCCAGAAGGTGCCACAGTTGGCGAAATCCTGATCTTGATCTAGCATGAATCACCCTGGCCTCCATGCACCAGAAGATGCAATAGTGGACAAAAAGCTGATTGTGATCTACCTTGAGTCACTCTAGCTTCCATACTCTAAGGGCCCCTTTACACATGGCTACATTTCTAGGGTGGCTACAGGTAACTTACTGGTTGCAGTGAAATCATGGAGACAAGGTTCTATCTTGTTGCTGTGTACAAATGGAATCATCTCTCCATGATTTCACTGCAGCCAGTAAGTTACCTGTAGCCACCCTAGAAATGTAGCCGTGTGTAAAGGGACCCTAAAAGATGCTACCATGGATAAAACCCTGATCTTGATCTAGCTTGAATCACTCTGGCCTCCATGCCCTAGAACATGGGTCCCCAAATCCAGGCCTAAAGGGCCACCAACAGTGCAGGTTTTCAGGATTTCATTAGTATTGCACAGTGGTTGGACTCATCACCTGTGCAGATGATCACATTAGCACCTGTGCAAAACTAAGGAAATCCTGGAAACCTACACTGTTGGTGGCCCTTGAGGCCTGGAGTTGGGGACCTCTGCCCTTGAAGATGCTACAGTGGGTGAAACCCTGATCTTGATTTAGCTTGAGTCACTCTGGCCTCCATGCCCTAGAAAATGCTACAGTGGGCAAAACCCTCATGTTGATTTAGCTTGGGCCACTCTGGCCTCTATGAAGATGCTACAGTGGGCAAAACCCTGGTGACAGGTCTCACTGGTGGAAAGATGAGATCTCTGTGTAGCTGGAGTGGGGACGTTTTTTTGCTCCTCTGTGAATCCCTTTGTATAAGCAACATAATATTGTATATACCGGACAGCAGCCACGCCGCCACAGATTTAGATTTTTGTTTTAATTCTCATAATCCCTAGATCCATCCATGTATCCAGCCAAGTATTGAGAACTATTAGGTCAGAATGTCTAGTGTTTTTTAAAGTCCAGATTTTTATACCGAACTTTGAATTATTATTTTGTCATTGTTTTATATATATACCGTATATAAAAAAAGTCCAGCGCTATTTTTGTATGAACGGCATTTACCGTAAATTCCTATTTTGTTTGCCTATTTGTATCCTTCAGTCCTGTTCTCTTCATGCACTGAACCTCTGCAATGAAAGGGTTGGTATAAATTATATTAATTTCAATGATGCTCCACGTCTGGTATGTGCTTTTTGTAAGCATCCTGTCTTGTATATACCTCCTCCTACATCTCTGGTGCTAATTATGTTACACACAGATGGTTTTGGTATTTTTTTTTATAAATGTCCAATCTCTGTTCACTCATTTTGTATCCGTTTTGTATGGTATTAGATACTTAATATGCACTGATCATAGCTTTACTGGTGTTCACCTATTAACAAATAAATTATTTTTTAAATTTCTAATTTGCATCTTTTTTCTTTTTTGCACCATTTAGTCATAGAAACTATATAGACAAAAGTACACTTTAATCATTACATTCAGATTATTCATTCAATACCACCCTTCCTGGATTTAAAAAAAATCCATTCCTTCGGCCCCCAGTATACATTGGGGGTGAGGGGCTGGATGCTATAACAACCAGCCCATCACCTCCAGTGTATAACATCCGCCCCTTGCCCCTGGTGTATAACAACCAGCCCATCACCTCCAGTGTATAACATCCGCCCCTTGCCCCTGGTGTATAACAACCAGCCCATCACCTCCAGTGTATAACATCCGCCACTTGCCCCTGGTGTATAACAACCAGCCCATCACCTCCAGTGTATAACCTCCGCCCCTTGAACCCGATGTATAACAACCAGACCATCACCTCCAGTGTATAACATCCAGCCCCTCGTCCCTGGTGTGTAACAACCAGCCCATCACCTCCAGTGTATAACATCCAGCCCCTCACCCTCAGTGTATAACATTCGGTCCCTCACCTCCAGTGTATAACATCCGCCCCTCGCCCCCAATGTATAACAACCGGCTCATCACCTCCAGTGTATAAACATCCACCCCTTCACCTCCCAGGGTATTACATCCGCCCCTCGCCACCAGGGTATTACACCTAGGGCCCTCACCCTCGGTGTAGATTTGGCGCCCCTGCAGTCTGGCTGCCACAGAGGTATTTGTCCCCTCATCGTTTACAATGCCATGTCTTTTCTTTTCCCCCATTTTTCCTTTTTACCCCCTTTTCATGTGGATCAGGGCTACAGCACACAGTCAGCTACCGTGCTCTCTACTGACCGAACCTCGATGCTGGGTACCCCAGCCCACTGACCTCCACACCTGGATTTCACATCACTGAAGCTAACATCCTGAGTGAAACATATCTCCCCTCCAGGATTTTAGAATTGACCATCCTAAATGCTATATTTAACATCAGAAAGGTCACTCCTATGCAGGGTACATAGACGTCTCAATAGAAGCCATAAAGGTTTGTTAACTACTTCCCTGTTCTGCCCTGTGATGAACTTTTCTGGCTTAAAGCAGTCATATAACCCACTCCAGCCAGGACTTCACATTGACAGAGCAGGTCTTTTTCTTCTGTTTTGCTCTGTCAATGGCTCAGAAACAGAGTGACAGCGGCGCTGAAGCTTGGTGAGTCATGGTCTAGGAAGCTAACGTGTGTGCCAAAACAGCAGGGTGCACTATAAAATGGTTTGAACTGTTTTTGGAAGGTTTTGGGCCCCATTGAAGGTGTTTTCTAATGCTTTGATTTTGCTTCCCATTTATTTCAGTGGGTTCAATAGGTTCGTTGAACTAGTCAGCGATTTTCAGAATTTCATTGTAACCAGTTTCTCTTTGGTATGCCCAAACCTTAAATAGCGATGGCTGATATGAGGTTTTTATTCTGTCATCAAGACGCAAGTTGCATCGAAATGCGTCAGATATACTCCATTATGGCAACTTTTAATATGTTAGAATATAAAGAAAGATTTTATTCACCGGCTGACTGTGCAGTTCTGATCCTATAATGGCTTTCGGTATCGCCAGGAAGAATTCTCATGCATGTCTGCATTTACAAAGACATTGATTATAATTAGTAGGTGCTATATTCTTTAGCCCTTAGGGCGTGTTTGTTTTGCAGGCTCCAGGATCCACCCTCTCTCTGTCTGTGTGCTCTGCTTGTGCAGGCTTTGCCCTCCCCCCTCTCTATCACTCACAGAATGCAAATCATTAGTCCTGCCTTCAGCTCCACATCACAGCAGAAGCTGCACAGAGAGGGCAGATCATTCAGGCTGCAAAACAACACGCCCTAAGGGCTAAAGAATTTGGCCCCTGCTAATTATAATCCCTAATGAGTGAGTATTAAAACGTTTTTATGCACTTTCACAGGATGCTTTTAGGAAACAAAAGGAGTGTGAGATTTTTGATAGGATGCTGCAGGGACATGTTTTGGTAGCTTAGGAGGCGTTCTGGAGATGCCATTAATTTTAAAGTTGCTTTTAATCAATAAATGTTGGAATAATAAAAGGTTCCACAATTTGACGCGTTTAGAAAAAGAAAAAAAGGACGTGCACAGTGCGGGGATGCAATCCCCTGCAGTGCATTGTGTTGGAGCTCAGGAGCCGTTGAGCTGAGAGCTGAGGAAGGGGCAGCAGAGGAAGGGATTCAGACCTGCAGCACTGCATATGGGACTTAGAGGAGCACATCTAGACCTGCTGCATGGTATATGAGACCTTAGGGGAGGGCACCTAGACCTGCTGCATGTTATATGAGGCCTGAGTGGGGAGCACCCAGATCTGCCGCCTGCTATATGAGACCTGAAGGGGGTACCCAGACCTGCCACCTGCTATATGAGACCTGGGTGGGCATCCACACCTACTGCATGCCATAGGGGGAGCACCGAGACCTGCTGCCTGCTATATGGGGGGCTCCCAGACCTGCTCATACTATATGGGGTGGGATCCAGACCTGCTGCATGCTATATGAAAGTGATGGTGAACTTTCAGAGGCCGAGTGCCCAAACTGCAACCCAAAACTAAATTATTTAAGGCGAAGTGCCAACACGGTAATTTAACCTAAGTTACAGCAGTGGTAATCACAAGCGCTGCACAGGGGGGAGAGCCAGCAGATGCCAACTCTGTTCCCTGTACAGGGCATGTAGTCCTGAAACCCTGATGATCAATTCAATGATTTTAGCAATTAATTGATTTTAAACTTACGGTACCTTTACAGTCTTCAGCAGTGGTCATCCAGCTCATATGTACTGAACATTGAAGCTGAGCTGCTGCCACTGCCCTTTCTAGGAACAGCAGGTGGATTGATCTGTATGAAAAAAATGCTGAATATTAGACAGATAGGAGATACTGTTGTGGCCAAAAGTATTGACACCCCTGCAATTCTGTCAGATAATACTCAGTTTCTTCCTGAAAATGATTGTAATCACAAATTCTTTGGTATTATTATTTGTCTTAAATGAAAAAACACAAAAGAGAATGAAGCAAAAAGCAAAACATTGATCATTTCACACAAAACTCCAAAAATGGGTCAGGCAAAAGTATTGGCACCCTCAGCCTAATACTTGGTTGCACAACCAAAATAACTGCGATCAACCGCTTTCGGTAACCATCAATGAGTTTCTTACAATGCTCTGCTGGAATTTTAGACCATTCTTCTTTGGCAAACTGCTTCAGGTCCCTGATATTTGAAGGGTGCCTTCTCCAAACTGCCATTTTTAGATCTCTCCACAGGTGTTCTATGGGATTCAGGTCTGGACTCATTGCTGCCACCTTAGAAGTCTCCAGTGCTTTCTCTCAAACCATTTTCTAGTGCTTTTTGAAGGGTGTTTGGGTCATTGTCCTGCTGGAAGACCCATGACCTCTGAGGGAGACCCAGCTTTCTCACACTGGGCCCTACATTATGCTGCAAAATTTGTTGGTAGTCTTCAGACTTCAAAATGCCATGCAGACGGTCAAGCAGTCCAATGCCACAGGCAGCAACAGGCAGCAAAGCAACCCCAAAACATCAGGGAACCTCCGCCATGTTTGACTATAGGGACCGTGTTCTTTTCTTTGAATGCCTCTTTTTTTCTCCTGTAAACTCTATGTTGATGCCTTTGCCCAAAAAGCTCTACTTTTGTCTCATCTGACCAGAGAACATTCTTCCAAAATGTTTTAGGCTTTCTCAGGTAAGTTTTGGCAAACTCTAGCCTGGCTTTTTTATGTCTCGGGGTAAAAAGTAGGGTCTTCCTGGGTCTCCTACCATACAGTCCCTTTTCATTCAGACGCCGATGGATAGTACGGGTTGACACTGTTGTACCCTCGGACTGCTTGAACTTGTTTGGATGTTAGTCGAGGTTCTTTATCCACCATCCGCACAATCTTGCGTTGAAATGTCTTGTCAATTTTTTTTTTCCGTCCACATCTAGGGAGATTAGCCACAGTGCCATGGGCTTTAAACTTCTTGATGACACTACACACGGTAGACACAGGAACATTCAGGTCTTTGGAGATGGACTTGTAGCCTTGAGATTGCTCATGCTTCCTCACAATTTGGTTTCTCAAGTCCTCAGACAGTTCTTTGGTCTTCTTTCTTCTCTCCATGCTCAATGTGGTACACACAAGGACACAGGACAGAGGTTGAGTCAACTTTAAATCATGTCAACTGGCTGCAAGTGTGATTTAGTTATTGCCGACACCTGTTAGGTGCCACAGGTAAGTTACAGGTGCTGTTAATTACACAAATTAGAGAAGCATCACATGCTTTTTCTAACTGTGCCAATACTTTTGTCCACACCCTTTTTTATGTTTGGTGTGGATTTATATCCAATTTGACTTTAGGACAATTCTTTTTGTGTGTTTTCATTGAAGACAAATTAAATGAAGATAATAATACCAAAGAATTTGTGATTGCAATCATTTTCAGGAAGAAACTGAGTATTATCTGACAGAATTGCAGGGGTGTCAATACTTTTGGCCACAACTGTAACTATATATGCAGGTGTGCTGCTGCTAAGAGCCTGGGTGGTGCCACGTAATTCTCACTCATTTTACATCTTTCAAATTATATAGTGATTTATTTAGGCTCAGCACTCATAACCAATGGCAAATATATTCTGAAAGATGGTTAATATAATAAATTGAGATGCTTCCAATTAATTATCAAAAAAATCACATAAATTTATTGATATCACTAGTGTTTACACAAGTAAAAATTGTAATTAAAATTAGGATAAAAGATGTGTCAGGTGTTCACAATATGACACTCTATTGGTTAAAATATCTAGTTCTGTAGAAATGTGGGGCTCCTGCTAGTGTGCCTCTTGATCACTAGGACTTTGGAGGTTACAGGATCCTTGTGCCCCTAAAAAATATATATACCGTATATACTCGTGTATACGCCGAGTTTTTCAGCCCAAAAATTGGGCTGAAAAGTCCCCCCCTCAGCTTATACACGAGTCACTCGGTATGCTGTGGGGGGGCTGCACCGGTGGCTGGAGGAGGCAGGAGGGGGCCACAGTGACTGCAGGCGGTCACGTGGGGCCGCCTCATTAGTGCAATGAATATGCACGGCATCCCCCCGTCCATCAGCGGCGGGGGGATGCCGTGCATATTGCACTACACAGGCCCCCACCAGTAACACACATACCCCCCTCCTTAGTATGTCCCCCCCTCAGGCTGCGGCACCTATGAAAATAACAAACTTTCATACATCACCTTTCCGGCGCAGCTCCTCCGCTCCCGCTTTCTTCTTTTTGCTTCCGGTGTCATGTGACCGGGCGCAGGAGATGACGTCATCTCCTGCGCCCGGTCACATGACACCGGAAGCAAGAAGAAGAAGCCGGGAGCGGAGGAGCTGCGCCGGAAAGGTGATGTATGAAAGTTTGTTATTTTAACAGGTGCCGTAGCCTGGGGGGGGACATACTAAGGAGGGGGGGGGCTGTTGTTACTGGTGGGGGTCAGTATACCACCACTGGGTGGCCTGTATACTACCACTGGGGCTGTATATACCTCTGGGGCTGCTGGATACAACCCCAGTGGTAGTATACAGCAGCCCCAAAGGTATATACAGCCCCAGTGGTAGTATACAACAGCCCCAGTGGTAGTATACAGCAGCCCCAGTGGTAGTATACACCAGCCCCAGAGGTATATACAGCCCCAGTGGTAGTTTACAGCAGCCCCAGTGGTAGTTTACAGCAGCCCCAGTGGTAGTATACAGCAGCCCCAGTGGTAGTATACAGCAGCCCCAGAGGTATATACAGCCCCAGTGTTAGTATACAGCAGCCCCAGTGGTAGTATACAGCAGCCCCAGAGGTATAAACAGCCCCAGTGGTAGTATACAGCCGCCCGCCACCCCCATCAATATACAGACCCCCCCATCAGTATCCAGGCCCCCCCCCCCGCTTGCTCCACAAAACCTGCAAAGTAAAATCATTATACTTATCACTGTCCTGTCGCCGCCGTCCCCGCCGCTGCCATCGCACTCCTCCGTCTTCAACCAGAGTCTTCTGGCTTCCTGTGGTCGGCGCAGGCAACGCTGCAGAGGGGAACGCAAATGTGAAGCCAGCCTTAAATTGCTGTATCCTACTGTTGGTGAAAGCACAGTTTCAAATAGAACTAAGGCTATGGTCACACTTGCATAGTTCACTTGCTTTTTTTCTAAAAACGCATGTAAAAGCGCACCCATAGGCCCCCGTGCAAAAAAACGCATGCCCAATAGCAAAAATGCATGCCCCAATAGCCAAAACGCATGCCTAAAGTGCCAAGCGTTTTTGGCATGCGTTTTTGTACTTAAGTGAGGAGCTGTCTTCAAAAACACATGCAAAAACGCATGGTACTATTTAGTACCATGCAAAAACGCATGCGTTTCCCATAGGGCCCCATGTTAAAAAAACGCATGCTTTTTTGAAAACGCACCAAATAATACAGCTTGCAGTATTTTTTGGTGCTGATTCAAAAATGATTGGCAAACAGCATTACACTGATAATTGACACACATTGCAGGCAATTAGCAAGCTAAATTCATTGAAAAATCACATGCTTCTGTGTGGTTCGAACACGAGCACCTCGGATTGCAGTCGGATAGCTCTCGGATGTGATGCCAGGAAATGTCAGACAGTCGCATTGCAGCAGGATGGTAAGCGTACCAAAAATCAGACTACAGTCGTCCGACTCTCGGATACGTGAATCGGACAGTTTTTTCACTCGCCAGTGTGTTTCCACCCTAATGGAGGAGTGCAGTACCCCTGGTGGTGGCCAGACCTGTGGGGCGCCACAAAACCAATAATAATGACAGACGAGAATATTTTTTAGTTTCTAATGCTTTATTTAGTCAGTCATTCTTGTTGATGCTCAATTTTAATCTTCTTTCAATCTTGAGCATTTGACATGCTATTTATTTCTTGTAGACCACTTCGGTAGACCTGAAAAATATAAAAAGGTATCTTTTAGCACAGGCAAAAGAGAGGAGGCGCACAGCGGGAAGAGATATTGTGAACATTTACCAAATTCTTGCGAAATGTTCTCTTATATTCATAACAGTCTGGACGTTAGTTATTTTTAATTGAACGCCACCTAGAAAGTGAGAGACCAAAGTGAGAGTCCCAAATTGTTTATAAGAAATGCTTTATTTTATTTTTTTTTTAACCAGTAATAATGACAGACACGGATGTTTTTTATTTTCTAATGCTCATTTTATTGATTCAATGCTGCTGGTTTTTAATCTCATTTTTATAGTCTTTCGATGTTAACAATCTTCTCCACTGCTATCAGGTCACATTTCCTTTCTTCTTTGTCTTGAATTACTGCAGACCTGAAAAATACAAAAAGGTATCTTTTAGTACAGGCAACAGAGAGAGAGCGCACAGGGGAAGAGAGATTGTGAATATTTACCCAATTCTTGTGAAACGACGCCTTATTCTCTCCACCCTCTGCATAATCGTCCATTTTATTTTAGATCCACCTAAAAAGTAAGAGTCCATAGTTAGTCCAAAATTATCTTTAAAAATTACTTTATTTAATTATTTTTTTTAAATTACATAAAAACATACCATGGTGCACTTCTTTGCTTCTGCAGCAATTTATCCAGATTGTAGTGAGACAAGGATGTTTTTTATTTTTAATGCTTCACTCATTTTATTGATTTTCAATGTTGATGTTCTTCTCACTTGCTGTTTTTCACTCTCATTTTTATTGCTGTTTGATTTCAATCATCTTCTCCACCTCTATCAAGTCACATGCTCTTTCTTCTTTGTTCAGAACTACTGTAGACCTGAAAAATACAAAAAGGTATCTTTTAGACAGGCAACAGAGAGAGAGCGCACAGGAGGAAGAGAGATTGTGAATATTTACCCAATTCTTTTGAAATGACGACTTATTCTCACCACCCTCTGTATGATTGTCATTTTTATTTTAGATCCACCTAAAAAGTAAGAGTCCATAGTTAGAGTCCAAAATTATCTTTAAAAATTACTTTATTTAATTATTTTTTTTAAATTAGATAAAAACATACCATGGTGCACTTCTTTGCTTCTGCAGCAATTTATCCAGATTGTAGTGAGAAGCACGACACAGGCAGCCACTGTGAGCCACATACTGCAGTGGAGAAGAATCGTCTATCCTGTTATGCCTAAAAAAAATAAAAAATTGTTGTTACTTAAAACTGATTTTTTCAATGAAATTTTGAAATAGTTTTTTGAGAAAAATTTCATAATTTACCTCCCTGGTTCTGGTAACTTTGTCTTGTTCTTCAGTTCTTCAGCCCCTTGGGATACATGACATACCCGGTACTCAGGTTGCTCAATCCCTGTTCTGAACCCGGAGGGGTCATCGTTGTAATGTAACTTGTGTATTTATGTAAAGTGTAAGTAGGCGGGAGGCCGTAGCTACCACGGGAGCTGTTGTTAGAGCTCCAATGGGGAGAGAGGTGGTTACAGGTCCCGGGTTGTTATAATGGTATATGTGCAATGTTATATGTAAAAGTATGGTGTATTTATGTAGGGTGTTTATAATCAATGTGATATGTGTCAAACATGCTACCCGGGTTATGTTATTAATATGTGAAAAATAAACGGGTAGACATTGGTTAAATTATAAACATGTGTTTTTTTTATGCAAGCGGGTTCCCCGGTTGCTACCTCACAGTAGGCACACAGGGGTACCAAACGCAACTATGGTGTCCGCTAACAATTTGAATGGAAAATCAGCTCAAATTTTTAGCAGACACCATGTCGCGTTTGGAGAGCCCCTGTGTGCCTAAACATTGGAGCTCCCCTACAACTGACCACATTTTGGACGTACCAAAAATCAGACTACAGTCGTCCGACTCTGGATACGTGAATAGGATCGTTTTTCACTCGCCAGTGTGTTTCCACCCTAATGGAGGAGTGCAGTACCCCTGGTGGCGGCCAGACCAGTGGGGCGCCACAAAACCAATAATAATGACAGACGAGATATTTTTTAGTTTCTAATGCTTTATTAGTCAGTCATTCTTGTTGATGCTCAATTTTAATCTTCTTTTCAATCTTGAGCATTTGACATGCTTTTATTTCTTGTAGACCACTTCGGTAGACCTGAAAAATATAAAAAGGTATCCTTTTAGCACAGGCAAAAGAGAAAGAGCGCACAGCGGGAAGAGATATTGTGAACATTTCCAAATTCTTGCGAAATGTTCTCTTATATTCATAACAGTCTGGACGTTAGTTATTTTTAATTGAACGCCACCTAGAAAGTGAGAGTCCAAAGTGAGAGTCCCAAATTGTTTATAAGAAATGCTTTATTTTATTTTGTTTTTAACCAGTAATAATGACAGCACGGATGTTTTTTATTTTCTAATGCTCATTTTATTGATTCAACTGCTGGTTTTTAATCTTATTTTTATAGTATTTCGATGTTAACTCTTCTCCACTGCTATCAGGTCACATTTCCTTTCTTCTTTGTCTTGAATTACTGCAGACCTGAAAAATACAAAAAGGTATCTTTTAGTACAGGCAACAGGAGAGAGAGCACAGGGGAAGAGAGATTGTGAATATTTACCCAATTCTTGTGAAACGACGCCTTATTCTCTCCACCCTCTGTTTATAAGAAATGCTTTATTTTTTTTTTTTTTTAATTACATACAAACATACCATTGTTCACTTTTTTTATTTTGCTGGTTCTGCCGAATATTTTGCAAATAAAAATGACAAGCGCGACACTAATACCCAGCGTGAGCCACATAATGGAGTCCATACTGCTGTAGGGTCACCTATCCTGTTATGCCTAAAAAAAAGAACAGACAAAGATATTTTTTAGTTTCTAATGCTTTATTTAGTCAGTCATTCTTGTTGAGTTCAATTTTAATCTTCTTTTGAATCTTGAGCATTTGACATGCTATTTCTTTATGCAGACCACTTCGGTAGACCTGAAAAATATAAAAAGGTACCTTTTAGCACAGGCAACAGAGAGAGCGCAGAAAGGAAGAGATATTGGAACATTTGAATCGGACTGTTTTTTCACTCGACTATGTGTTTCCACCCTAATGGAGGAGTGCAGTACCCCTGGTGGCGGCCAGACCTGTGGGGCGCCACAAAACCAATAATAATGACAGACGAGGATATTTTTTTAGTTTCTAATGCTTTATTTAGTCAGTCATTCTTGTTGATGCTCAATTTTAATCTTCTTTTCAATCTTGAGCATTTGACATGCTATTTCTTTCTTGTAGACCACTTCGGTAGACATGAAAAATATAAAAAAGGTACCTTTTAGCACATGCAACAGAGAGAGAGCGCACAGGGGAAGAGATATTGTGAACATTTACCAAATTCTTGCGAAATGTTCTCTTATATTCATAGCAGTCTGGACGTTAGTTATTTTTAATTGAACGCCACCTAGAAAGTGAGAGACCAAAGTGAGAGTCCAAAATTATCTATAAAACATGCATTTATTTTATTTTTATTACATAAAAACATACCATTGTGCACTTTTTTTATTTTACTGGTTCTGGTGAACATTTTGCAAATAACGGTGACAAGCACGACCTGATACCCACAGCGAGCCACATAATGGAGTTTGTACTGCTGTAGGGTCACCTATCCTTTTATGCCTAAAAAAATAAAACAAATTGTTGCTACCCAAAACTGCTTTTTTCAATGAAATTTTTAAATTGGTTTTTGGGAAAATTCTCAGATACTTATCTCCCTGGTTCTGGTTCTGCGTCGTCGCCTGGGAACGCTGTTTTCTCTTCAGTCTCCTCGTTTCTTTTCTTGCACACACCAGGAGACAGATGATGAATGAGGACCGCCAGGCTCTGGAGGGAGTTTTATAGCCACGGGCAATTGTGAATGCATAATAAGATGACGAGGCAAGACGGTGTGGTCCTATGTCAGGCAACTTATGAACATTCCAAGAGGGTGTGGTCCTATGTCAGCCAACGTCTGAACATTCCAAGAGGGTGTGGTCCCATGTCAGCCAACGTCTGAACATTGCAAGAGGGTGTGGTCCTATGTCAGGCAACTTATGAACATTCCAAGAGGGTGTGGTCCCATGTCAGCCAACGTCTGAACATTGCAAGAGGGTGTGGTCCTATGTCAGGCAACTTATGAACATTCCAAGAGTCTGTGGTCCTATGTCAGCCAACGTCTGAACATTCCAAGAGGGTGTGGTCCCATGTCAGCCAATATCTGAACATTGCAAGACGGTGTGGTCCTATTTCAGACCACGTCTGAACATTCCAAAGCAATGACATCACATATTTAGGACATCTAGTTTGCCAAACATTTAAACATTCCAAATAAAATTTTCTGTCATAAATCTGTGATGTCATCACTGTTCTCTACGGTCCGCCTGCTCATCCTTCGAAGTCGTGCAGCTTCAGCGTATGCATCTTGCTGTTAGCAGACATCAAGGTGTCCTTCCTGCAGCACGGCAGAGTCCGTCCCTCCTCCTTGCCGTTCTCCCCTCCTGCCTGCTGTTCTCCCCTCCTCGGCGGTCTTGTCACACCCTCCCCGCTTCGTACAGTCGCCAGGGCTCGGCTGTATTCTTGTCAGTGTGTGCGGCAGCGGCAAGCAGGCGCAGGATGTGGCGGGGGATTCGGGGAATAGAGTCGGGGTGCAGGGAGAAGATGACCCCAGCTGTATTGATGATAGACGTGTGCCCCGCACCCCTCCCGGGAATGGCACTCCTCATGGAGGAGTACGAGTATGAGCGACTGGTGATGCAGTCCGGCTCCGACTGGCTCCGGGCTGAGATTAGGAGGCTGTTCCGGGAGCTGGAGGAGGCCAACCGGGAGAAGATCCAGGCGGCCGAGTATGGGCTGGTGGTGCTAGACGAGAAGCAGCAGCTCAAGCAGCAGTCTGATGAGCTGGAGTACAAGGGTGTGAGGCTGGAGCTGAAGGAGGTGAGGACCGGGGGAGGTAGGGGGACAGGGGACCGGAGGAACTGAGGGCACAGGGGACTGGAGTATCTGGGAGGGCAGAGAACCGGAGGAACTGAGAGATGTTGTGGCGGGACTGGGGGCATGAGGACTGGAGGGACAGGTAACTGGGGGATGGGGACCTGGGGAACTAGGGGGACAGGGGGCTTGGGGAACTGGAGCTGGAGTATGAGAGCGTGCGGCTGGAGCATTTGAGGGATGTGAGGGCCAGGGAGAAAGCAACGTGAAGGACTGGAGTGTGGGTCAGGAATTGATGCAGCTGAAGGAGGTGTGAACAGGGACTGATAGTGGAGGAATGGGTACAGGTAGAAGTAGAACTGTGGTAGTACGGCAGTGCTCTATATTGTATACAAGCTGCTGTCAATGCACAACAGGCCCACACTTCTGCTGCTGTCACTGTATACCCAGACTGCTGTCACTGCACTATATAATCACATGGCTGTCACTGCACTGTATAATCATATGGCCTGCACTGTGTACATAGACTGCTGTCACTGCACTATATTATCACATGGCTGTCACTGCTCTGTACACCCAGACTGCTGTCCCTGCACTATATTATCACATGACTTTCACTGCTCTGTATACCCAGACAGCTGTCACTGCACTGTATAATCTTATGGCTGTCACTGCTTTGTATACCTGGACTGCTGTCACTGCACTGTATAATCACATGGCTGCATTGTATACTTGTGCTGCATTCCAAGCTTCCACTGCATTCCCTTCGCTGGACAGCATATCCGGTGTATTATCACTGCATGGTCACCTCTGATCCACACTGCTGTCCCTGTTATGTGGCTCTGTCCCATTAATGTTCTGTGTTGTGATGTTCAGTTGTTTTATTTTTCTTTTATGGAATCTGCAGTTGAGGCTTCATTGTACATGTGAATGTGTCCGGGGGCTGCTCTGTATTGCAGACCTACACTGCCACCACTGTGCTGTGCTTTGGCCCCCACTACCACTGGGCACTACATCCAATCCACACACTGGCATCATGTAAACTGATATATTGGTCTAATCATTTAAAGAAAAAAGCGGCACTCACCGGTTTCTCTTTTTTATTTATCTATTCCAGGTGGACAGTAGGTGCAGGGAGGAGGTGGAGGAGGAAGACGATGGTACCATTTCGCAGGAGTTCTGCTTCCACGGGTCTGTAAAGATGCAGTCTCTAAATGTGTTTTTTTTTTTTTTTTTAATGAATTTTTCACAAAATATTTGACGTGGGCTTCGCCATATTTTTGTATGCCAGCCAGGTACAGCACCGTGGAAAAAACTAGAGGAAAGAAACAGCGCACATAGGGTCTTAACCGATTAAACAAAGATGTACATGTATTAGCAAATGAGCTCACCTTGTGTGGTTGTGTGTGACACAACCACTACACACGCCTCGGCTGCAGCGAACCACCCGTAGGTCAAGTAAAAAAAGGAAGTGAGGAGTGCCACACGAAACGCGTAGGAATAAAGGCTCTTTCTTCTACCCGGACTGACATCTGGTCTTGATTGGCGGCGCGATATCTCCATCCATTTCTATAACCTATTTTTTACTTGAGCCAGGTACAGCAGGCAGAAACGGGCTGCCTCCAACCCCCAGCTGCTTATTTGTACATGGCTGGAAACAAGTACAGGGAAGTCCTTTTTTTAATTATTTCATGAATTTCATGAAATAATTTTAAAAAAAGTGACATGGGGCTTCGCCCTATTTTTGTGCCCAGCCAGGTACAAATAGGCAGCTAGGGGCTGGAATCCACATCGCAGTGTGGGCCTAGCTTTCTGGGTTTCCCCCCCCCGCTACAAATTGCAGTCCGCAGGCGCCACAGAAAATGACGCTGTATCCAGCTCATCCAGGGCCCTGGTGCGCTGGTTCACTGGGTAATGATGGGGTTAGTGCCAGCTTTGTATTATTAGCTGGCCCTAAGCCCGAAATTCATGAGGTCATGCCAATAATATACATGACCACCATGAATTTCTAGTGAAAAGTTTAAAAAAAATGCAATACAGAGAAAAAATCTTTTATTAGGAAAAAAAAACAAAAACACACTTAGAGACTCCATCTTTATTTAAAAAAATTATTTTCCGTCCGACGTAGTCCAATCGAGTCTTCTTCTTTAGCTCAGCTACATCTCTGGTAAAGAATCTCTATCAGAGATGTAGCTGAGCTGTGCGCTGGGTGGCCGTGGGAAAGTTCTTGTGAGTTCATGCTGCCAAGCATGAACTCACATGAACCCTCTCAGGGCACCGCGGCTAGTTCAAATGAACAGATGATCAGCATCAGCTGATCATTTGAAATACCCGGCTGGAAAGCCGGCAGTGAAAAGACTTCACCACTGGCTTTTCCACCCAGGTCCTTCGCTCCCTTGTGCTGTGCTCCCCGCCCGGTCCTAACTTAGGATCGGGCGGGGAGGGGGCATCAGGGAGCAAAGAGTCAGGCAGGGAGGTAGCAGGGGAGAGAGGATCAGCTCAGTGATTGTTTTTTTACCATCGGCTTTTAAACAATCATGTGGGACATTTCAGCCTTTTCCTCAGCCCCAGACCACTGTGTAGGGTCCAGCAGAGAATTTACTCGCATTTCCCATTGATGTACATTGTACTCGTTACTCCTAGCGAGTAATTACAAGGAAACTCGCGGAGTAACGAGTAGTCCGAATACCGTACTATTTGGCGAGTACCAAATAGTAATGAGTATACTTGCTCATCCCTAATAATAGTGTGTATTATTGGTATGGGTAAATATGTTGTTTTGATGTTATTTTGCTTTCTCTTATTATAGATAAGAGATGGCAGCACGAACAACCAAAAAATGGTGACTTCGTGAAAAAATTCATACTGGAAGAAAGAAAGCAAAAGGAGAATTATCACCATTGCCCCTTTTCAAAATTAAAAATGTACTTCTATTATATTATGCGTAAATAAAACTAAAATAATAATTAGAGAATGAAAACTTTTTTTTCCTTTTTTTATTAAAAAGAGTATTATTACAATAAAAAAATAAAGTGGATAAATATGAACAAAGGGATATTAAAAATAGTAATATTTGGATGATTCAATAGTTATAAAAGTGTATTATAAAATATATACTTTAAAACAGGGGTCTCAAACTCACGGCCCGCGGGCCGCATGCGGCCCCTGGAGCTTCCCTGTGCGGCCCCCAGCACTTTGGACAAAGAACCATGCTGGCGGCTGTCCAGTGCATGGTGCCGCCGCTTTCTCCGCTATAACAATACTTGCGGCCGCTTCACTGTCTCTGCCGCTCGCTCTGCCGCTCTGTAAGCTCAATACAAGCCCTCAGCCAATGAGAGGCCGCTGACGTCACCTGCGGGCCTCTCATTGGCTGACGGTGACTCGCATTGAACTTGCAGAGCGAGCGGCAGAGACAGTGAAGCGTCCGCAAGTAATGTTATAGCGGAGAAAGCGGCGGCACCATGCAGTGGACCGCCGCCAGCATGGTTCTTTGTCCAAAGTGCTGGGGGCCGCACAGGGAAGCCCCAGGGTCCCCATGCACTGGACCAGCATGGTTAGTGTAATAAAAGTGTGTGCTAGTGTGAGTGCCTGTGAGTGTGCGTGTGAGTGCCTGTGCGTGTGAGTGCCTGTGAGTGTGAGTGCCTGTGCCTGTGAGTGCCTGTGAGTGTGAGTGCCTGTAAGTGTGAGTGCCTGTGCCTGTGAGTGCCTGTGCGTGTGAGTGTGAGTGCCTGTGCCTGTGAGTGCCTGTGCGTGCCTGTGAGTGCCTGTGAGTGCCTGTGCACGTGAGTGCCTGTGAGTGTGAGTGCCTGTGCCTGTGAGTGCCTGTGAGCGTGAGTGCCTGTGAGCGTGAGTGCCTGTGAGCGCCTGTGCCTGTGAGCGCCTATGCCTGTGAGTGCGAGTGCCTGTGAGTGCGAGTGCTTGTGAGTGCCTGTGCCTGTGAGTGCCTGTGAGCGTGAGTGCCTGTGAGCGCCTGTGAGTGCCTGTGAGCGTGAGTGCCTGTGAGCGTGAATGCCTGTGAGCGCCTGTGCCTGTGAGTGCGAGTGCCTGTGAGTGCCTGTGAGTGCCTGTGAGTGTCTGTGCCTGTGAGTGCCTGTGAGTGTCTCTGCCTGTGAGTGCCTGTGAGTGTGAGTGTCTGTGAGTGCCTGTGAGCGTGAGTGCCTGTGAGCGTGAGTGCCTGTGTGTGTGAGTGCCTGTGAGCGTGAGTGCCTGTGTGTGTGAGTGCCTGTGCCTGTGAGTGCCTGTGAGTGTCTGTGCCTGTGAGTGTGAGTGCCTGTGAGCGCCTGTGAGTGTCTGTGAGCGTGAGTGCCCGTGAGCGTGAGTGCCTGTGTGTGTGAGTACCTGTGCCTGTAAGTGTGAGTGCCTGTGAGCGTGAGTGCCTGTGAGCACCTGTGAGTGTCTGTGAGCGTGAGTGTCTGTGAGCGTGAGTGCCTGTGAGCATGAGTGCCTGTGTGTGTGAGTGCCTGTGTGTGTGAGTGCCCGTCTTGAGAGTGCCTCTTGAGTGCCTGTGGGTGTCAGAGAGCCTGTGGGGTGCCTGTGAGTGTGAATGCGTGAGGGTGTCAGAGTGCGCGATTTTGTACAGAAGTGTGTGATTATAACAAAAGTCCTTTGTGGTCCGCATTCTTCATCAGGTGGATTTACCTGTATTAGCAAATATTAGCAAATAGATGAAATAAAATACTCCCAAGAATCATCTCAGACGATCAATTAGGATTCATCCTAGGCCGCTAGACCTCCACACGCAGAACCCTTAATCTATCTTACATAATGGAAAATAAGATCAGGCCCTCACCGCTTCTTGCTTTAGATGCTGAAAAAGCTTTTGATAGAGTTAACTAGGATTATCTCTCCTCCACTCTATACAAATTCGGCTTCAATAACCAGTTTATAAAATCCATTATGGCTTTATGCTCTTTCCCATTAGCAAAAATTTACACTAACAATCATCTCTCCAAACCCTTTGAAATTTCTAATGGCACCCGGCATGGTTGCCCCCTCTCACCTCTCCTATTCGCCATCTTCTTGGAACCACTTGCCCAACACTTTAGGTCATGCCACAAAATCAAGGGAATTACTACTAAAAACCATCACTTTAAAATTGACCTCTTAGCTAATTATATATTATCTCTATCCGATCCGCTTATTTCAATTAAAGAATCCATCCAACTGCTAAATAGATTTGCAGAAATCTCATATTACAAGATCAACGTGTCCAAATCTAAAATACTAGACTTTAATTTCAACAAGGAATTAAAAATGGCCTTGGAGCCACAGAGGATAGAGTGCAGCAATTGCAGCAGTCTGACAACAAACATACTAAACTGCTGGCTGAAGTACTGGCAAAAAACGACGACTTGGAGAATAGATCGCGGAGGAATAATCTCCGGCTAGTGGGATTCCCTGAGAAAGTGGAGGGAAGGGACCCCACTGCGTTTATTGAACAATGGTTGAAGGAGAAAATTGGAGAGTCATCCTTAACTAAAGTATATGCTGTGGAAAGAGCTCACAGGGTTCCGATGCAGCCCCAACCACCGGGATCAGAACCTCGTACGATCCTGGCCCGGATTTTGAACTATAGAGACAGAGACATAATTTTGAGAAAGGCAAGAGATATGGAAGACATGACATACAACGGCCAAGAGATAGCGATATACCCAGACTACTCGTCGATCGTACAAAAGCAGCGGAGAGGATTTTCTGGTGTTAAGAAGAGAATGCGAGAGTTGGGAGTGCAATAGTCAATGTTCTTTCCCGCCAGACTGAGAGTGGCTGCGCTGGGGAAGGTGCAATTTTTCGTTTCACCAGAGGAGGCGTCACAGTGGCTGGACTCGAATGCTAAACGTCTTAGAGCGAGTGATGGTTGAGTTATACAATGTTTGATTGATGTTGGACTGCCTATGAGCACCCCGTAGTGAAAGGATGGGGGAAAACCGGCACCTGGACTTGCTTTGGACTGTTTTTGTTGGGGACGGTTTTTCATTGAAACCCTTTTTCTTAAATTTTTTGACTTTTTCACCTTTTATACAACAGTTTTTTTTTTTTTTAATCCTGTTGGTGCGGTAGTACGGCTAGGTTGGCCGACTGCTGGTGACATTGCCGAACCGTGCTCAGGGGGTTTTTCAGAATACTGGAGGCTCAATGTTTCTATTGTTTTTAATGTTCTTTGCTTTAATAGGAAACAAGTAGGCCTGTGATGCTGCGTTGTAGTCTCTCAGGGTATATTGCCTTGGGGGCTGGAAGGGAGGGGGAGGGGGGGAAATACTTAGATGAGGGGGAATATGTGTTATATGTTTCTGGAATATTGTTGGGCTGTTACTTTATTGAAGATTGTGCGGTGTTCAACAAGGCGGGAGGAGGAAAGGATGGTAAAGCTGTCATTGGATGGGAGAAGGCGGATGGTGACAGCCGCTAGGATTTGGAGACCCAGACTGCCCAAAGTTGGCGGATGTATTGGGGTAGAGGGGGGAAAACGGGGGGGGGGGAGGGGAGAGGTGGGGAAGGGAGGGAAGGAAGGGAGAAATCAAAATCTAGACGGTGGGGAACGGCTGTTGAAATGCTGAATACATGGAATGGCTGATATTAAGGTATTTGGGCTGGAATGTGAGGGGGATGTATGATGTCAATAAGAGGGCGGCTATATTCCAATATATTATAGACCAAAAACCAACGATTATCTGTCTAATGGAAACGCATTTGGTGAAAGATAGGCTGGCTCTGGTACAGAAGAGATGGATTCAGGAGTCCTATCATTCTATGTACTCCTCATACTCGAGGGGGGTACCGGTGTTGATCCCCAGGACCACTAAGTTTGAAGCTATAGACATCCGTGTGGATACAGAAGGACAATATGTTATACTGGTGGGAAAGATACAGGGACGGCTGATGGCTGTGGTGGCTATGTATATTCCTCCGCCCTACTCGAGTGTAAAAATCAAAGAAGTTATGGAATGGATGGGACACCTGGGTGAAATACCTACACTGTTCGTTGGAGATCTAAACAATATCCAAGATGACTATTGGGACAAATTTAAGTCTAGCCCACCTAGGACACAGGGAAATATCACTTCCTTTGGGATACTCCTTCAAGAACTGGGGTTAAGAGATGTCTGGAGGGAGAGAAATCCGGGAGTCAGATGCTTCTCCTGTTATTCAGCCACACATAATACACTCTCACGTATAGACATGGCTCTGGGGAATGGTCGTATGGACGAATTGGTGCTGAATGTAGATTATTTGCCCAGAGTCATTTCTGATCATAAACCTATATGTGTCATAATAAGATCCGGGGAAGTATTAATGGGCAATAAAGCGGGCTGGAAGCTGCACCCGGCGTGGCTGCAGTCAATAAATATGATACAAATACAGAAGGAGGTGTAGGAGTTTTTTCATGTTTAATGATCAAACAGCTAGCCGGTCAACAATTTGGGATGCAATGAAGGCATATTTAAGGGGACTGTTAATTAAAGAAATAAATATACGAAAAACTATGACACGACAGGAGGAAGGAGAGAAAGTGGAGGCGGTGAGACAGGCTGAGGAGACTCTGATACAAGGGGGAGGGGGGGGAGCGGCGACTAGACTGCGGACTGCACAGGAAGAGCTGGATGGGTTCAAACTGGATACAGTTCTTAAAAGAAACGAATTTAGACGGATGGCCTTTTATGAGGAGGGGGAGAAGGTTGGACATTTGCTGTCGTTGGTGGCCTCGGCGCAGAGGAAAACTCCATTCGTTTACTCGATGTATGTCCTGATGGGTCTAAAACAACTAACTCCGCTGATATTGGAGAAATTGTTTTGGACTTTTATGGAAAGTTATATTCCTCTGGGGCGGAGGTCGGCACGGATAGTATTGAAGCATATTTGGCTGACTTGAAACTACCTAGGTTGTCAGAAGCAGACAGGTCCAGATTGGAGGCTCCGATTACATATGAGGAGTTGAAGTAAGGTGATTCCCTGTAGGGTATATATAAAAAACAAACATGCGGCGCCAATCTCAGCGCGTTACCAATGTAACTCTCTGGTGCCCTTTTAATGAAGTTTTATGCACTCACCTCTTGCCATAAAACTTAAAGCATATGGTTTTTCCAAAGCCTCCTCACGCTTTGGATATTTATCCGGGTCTGCTGCTCACCTTGAATTGATCCTGTATTGGGTCCTGCCACGGATTCCCACAGGCATAAAGGTTCAATAGGAAGTGATCCAATTCTATAGTGGCCGCGCTCCCCGTGGTAATGATTTTAAGAAATTTTTTGTGGAAGTTCTTAAAATCATTACCACGGGGAGCGCGGCCACTATAGAATTGGATCACTTCCTATTGAACCTATATGAGGAGTTGAGTATAGCCTTGACATCTATGGCCAATGATAAAGCACCGGGGACAGACTGACTACCAGTGGAACTTTATAAACGTTTGGAAGAGGTATTGTTGCCAAAACTGCAGGAGGTATTAGAAAGTTCAAGGGAGGAAGGGGTATTACCTATGTCTATGAGAGAGGCAACAATTGTTGTTCTACCCAAGGAGGGTAAAGACTTGGGACTTCCGGAATCCTATAGACCTATTTCTTTACTATCCGCAGATATTAAGATACTGGCTAAAGCCCTGGCTAATAGACTGACGGGTGTTGTCAATGCCTTGATACATCCTGATCAGTCGGGTTTTATGCCTAACAGGTCTACTGCTGTGAATTTAAGGAGACTGTTTCTTAATATGCAGCTACCGGCTGATAATGCGGGTAGGAGAGTTATAGCGTCTTTGGATGCCCATAAGGCATTCGATTGTGTCAGTTGGAAATTTCTGTGGGCAGTGTTGGAGTCCCTGGGTTTTGGACCTATATTTTTATCATGGATACATCTGCTGTACACCCAACCGGTGGCTCGGGTACGGGTTAATGGGGCACTATTTGGGCCAATAAGTCTGCAGAGGGGTTCTAGGCAGGGGTGCCCTCTTTCTCCACTTCTGTTTGCGCTTGTTATAGAGCCGTTGGCTGCCAAATTGAGGAGTGATAGAGAAATTACTGGGTTTAGATATGGGGAGATGGAAGAGAGGGTGGCACTCTATGCGGATGATGTTCCGCTGTTCCTTGAAAACTCCGAAGTCTCATTGGCAAGAGCTATGAGTATTATTGACCAATATGGAAATATGTCAGGACTTAGAATAAATTGGCACAAGTCCACATTGTTCCCATTGGACGAGGAACTATCATCTGTGATGGAGAGTGGGGGCCTTAGAGTAGTGGATAAATTTAAATACCTTGGAATCTGGGTGTCAACTCCCTTTACAAAATTTCTAGATCTAAATCTAACGCCAGTATTAGAGACCATTAAAGACAAAATGAAAGCATGGAATAAGTTGCATCTCTCAGTTGTTGGCCGGATAAACTTGATTAAAATGGTGCTAATGCCTAAACTGCTTTATGTTTTTCATAATGCTCCATTGTCCATTTCTCGGGCTAGGTTTCGGCAGATTGACTCCCTGTTTCGAAGCTTAATTTGGGGCAAAAAACAGGCTAGACTGAGACTGGAACTTCTCCAAAGACCCAAGGACGACGGAGGACTGGCTCTGCCTAATCCATACTTGTACTACATTGCAGCACAGAGTCAGCATGTGAGGGGAAGGGCACAGAGGGCGGAAAGCTATCCTATTCAGAAAATTTTGGAAAGAGTGACCAATAGGAGGCCATTGATAAAGAGTGTAGAAGATGGGTCGATGGGAAGAATGGGAAAACAATGTCCTACTATGTTATTTTATCAACGACTGATTTTTGAACCGGTTCACAAACCTCCCATCAACGATCAGCCGACTTATAATTGATCGTGTGCACGTGTCACACGCAACGACGTTGTTACGACATCGTTACACCGCCCCAAAAGCCGTGACGTTTCAACGATATCGTTCACGATATCGTAGCGTGTAACGAGCCCTGTAGATGGAAAAGGCGGTCACACCAAAGATTGATGCGATTTAGCCTTTTCTTTTGTTCTTTCAGCCGTTTCGCTGTTAAGCTTCGTCAGGGGGCGTGTTGTTAAGCTTCGTCAGGGGGCCCCCTGACGAAGCTTAACAGCGAAACGGCGTAGGGGCCGGCACTTGCATGGAGGGACCCTCCAACAGCAGATGGTATGACTGCAGATCTTGACACAAAGCTTGTGGCTCTAGGCAGTAGATCAGAGACTGGCGATACTTAGAACAGTATGGAAAGGGGGAGCAGTGACTAAATTGGCAACATGAAGCATGGTGACATGTAGAGACTGGTGCCTGCAGGCAAGGGTGTGCTCTATCCTAGGGGGTAGGATAGTACTACCATACACAATATTTCTCCTGTTTCCAACCTGAGATTTGTTTGCACATCAGTTTGACCTGGTATGACCCTGGTATCTAAGCACTGTGTTACATTGATGTATGTCATTATGTATGATACTGAACTGTAAAACCCCTGTAAACTGTCGGTGTATATATATATATATATCTCTGTAAGACCCACATAACTAAATTGTCAGCTGAGTCCTACACTGCTGAGGAGGCAACTCTTTGCATGTTCGTTTGTCTCATCACTGTGCACTTTAATTTTACCTTGAAACATTACTCATAATAACCCTTTCTAACTATGTGGATTGTTCTTAATAAATGGAATCCCTATTTTGCTAAAATCAACTATGGTCCTCTTGTTTAAATAAAATCCTCTCTTCTCATGGTTTGATATGTCTTGTTAGTCTGGGTCGTACAGGACGCGTTATGTTCTAACAACTAGTCAGAGTCATCTAGACATAGCCTATCTGCTCCACCAGTCTCAAGTGGATCACAAACAATGTTTAGTGGTCACTTATGCTGCTCCTTTCTGATCCCAATCTCCTTAAATTGACTATACCATCACTGTAAATAAGCACCTGTACTTTGTCACCCCCACCTCATTGTTAGATTGTCAGCTCTTATGAGCAGGGCTGTCATTATTTTGCTCTAATTACTGTAGTATGCTTTGTATTGTATT
The DNA here is from genome assembly GCA_033576535.1 of Allobates femoralis. NCBI lineage: Eukaryota > Metazoa > Chordata > Amphibia > Anura > Aromobatidae > Allobates > Allobates femoralis. The sequence goes on from JARQOC010000007.1 coordinate 80,010,379, forward strand.
TTTTTTTTGCATTGTATCGTATTTTCCAACAGTTTCTTATGATTGTTAAGTATGATCTTCTGTATTGTAAAGCGCTGCAGAATATGTTGGCGCTATATAAATAAAGATTATTATTATTATTATTAATAATAACAACTAGTCCTCATCCATATCACATTATGAAGCTCAGAAATGGGTCACAGCTCAATGGCAACTAGGAAGCCATAAGCCCAGAGCACACCACAAGCTGTAAACCAGTACACTAGGTATTTTTATCCATAAAGAAAGAAGGAAGCGGCACTCATTGGACCGGTGAAGACAGGTTTCTTTATTCCAGTCGCGATGTTACATCAGGTGAAGGGTACAAGGAGGGAGTTGCCGGGATGACGGAGCCCGTTTCGAGTAGTGCTTACTCTTCAACAGATCCTTCATCGGTCCAATGAGTACTGCCTCCTTCTTTCTTTATGGATAATAATGACTATGTCCTACGGCTGAGCAACACTGGACCTGGTTCTGTGCCACAATTTCAATCGCAGCAACATAAGGTCAGTGCCCAGTTTTCTTTCTATATGCACTACACTAGTTAGCTTCATCAAGTGGGAAGAGGTAACACCTCCAAAAGAATCAGACAGGACACTTGCATCCTACTGACACCATGAGACTGCCGAGACCCACCCCCCAGTCCTCCCCGCCGCGCAATGGTCAAAGAAAACACATGGGATATCTTTTCAAGCTTTATTGAGGGTATAAACGTAACACCACTCATATATTTGAACACAGGGGGTTGGGTTGTTTTGGCCGCAGCTCAACCGTAGGCACAAATCCGCCTTATAACCAGAGGGGTAGATGCCCGATGCCGCGGCCGTCCGTGGCAGGTAGACTCTCACCAGTGCCCTCATCCACCAGCTGCGACTTGATAATACATAGTAACCAAACATTAGGGAGGGAGGGTTGGCGATGCTCACCCTGTGAGCAGTATGGTAAAGAGGAAGAAAATGTCAGGGGACGAAACTTATAAGGCCCGGGGGAGGGGCTGCAGACTGATGAGGTGGGGGCAGCACCCATCACCCATTACTCAGTGGGGAGGAGCAGGGGTTGCTTGGTAACAGGGCTCAGCAGTCAGGGGCAGCAGGCTGCCCTACGCAGCCGCGGTGCCCTTCATTCCACCAACGTCATTTCTCACAAAAAGGTCTTCAGCACTAGACATTTCATTACCTGCATATCTTGTCAAAATTGCCGGGATCCACTATCAAAAGAAATTTAATTTTTATGGCCAGATTACAGTGTACATGGTGAACTGGGTTATGAGGCGACTTTGCAGGTAGTGTCACAACCAGAACTACCATGATTATTTGCAGACATTACATCAACCAAAGCATCAAAGAGGAGCAGGAGATCAGGCATTAAAGGGGCTGTCCACTACTTAATGATGACTTATCCTCGGGAAAGAGCATCAATATCAGCTTGGTGAAGGTCCAGCACCAGGCACTACTCCGTGTACAGCTCCATATTCAACTCACATCTGGTCACCGCAGACGTCAATGTAAAGGAGACCAAACAACGTTCTGTGCTCCAGGGAAATAAGCCGCCAAGATGTGGAAGGAACAGCAATGGGGGATAACGCAAAGCCGAAGCTTTATTTATGTTCAAACATTGCGTTTTTTCTGGACAAATTTGCAAATGGAAAATCTGCCGTGGATCACAGTGGGAGCAAATTAAGAATATTTCCAAGAGTGTTTTTTTCATACACAGCAATGTCATTTCTTTCTGCAGATTTTCACCAGCTGTTTAAGGCTGGGGTCACAGTAGCATTTCTTACAAGCGTTTTTGGTAGACCTGCGTTTTCAAAAACGCATGTAAAAACGCACCCATAGGCCCCCATGTTAAAAAAACGCATGCCCTAATAGCAAAAACGCATGTGTGACTGTACCATGCGTTTTTGGTGCATTTCCAAAAACGCATGCGTTTTTTAATATGGGGCCTTATGGGAAACACATGCAAAAATGCATGTACGATTAGTACCTTTTAGTGCCATTCAAAAACGCATGCGTTTTCCATAGGAGCCCATGTTAAAAAAACGCAAGTGTTTTAGAAAACGCATGCGTTTTTTTAACATGGGCTCCTATGGAAAACGCATGCGTTTTTGAATGGCACTAAAAGGTACTAATTGTAAATGCGTTTTTGCATGCGCTTTCCATAGGGGCCCATGTTATAAAAACGCATGCGTTTTTCAAAACGCACCAAAAAATAGTACATGCACTATTTTTTGGTGCGGATTTAAAAACGCAGCCAAAAACTTAGGGAGCCATCACACACCTTAAAAAACTCAAGATGACATGAAAAAACACATGAGTTTTGTTAAATCACTAAAAAAAAAACATGTCAACTGTGACCCCAGCTTAACTCTTGACAACATATCAGAAGAATTCAAGGGCAACAAGTAATACATAGAGATCTTCTGGATCCACAACAGAACTCGTTACATATGTTTTCAATTGCATCTGCACATGCCCTTAAGAAGAAAATATCATGGCAATTGGAAGCAATGTACGACTTTATTTCATCATGTAGTGGTCTGTGTATTCGGGCCAAAATTAACATTTGGTCAACAGACCTTGTTCATGGCTGGCAGAGTGGTAGACAGAAGCAGGTTGAAGACATGTGGTTTATAGAGAATATTATAGCCAAAGCATCCTGAAACTGCTAGTTGCATACAAGATAACTGACTAGATAGTCTCAAGATGGACCAAGATTAACGTCCGGCATTAGCACATTTTAAGACTGTCAAGCCTAAGTCATAACTATTACACATGATAACTAAACCTGCCCCAATGTATAAGACTCTTGATTTTTGTTTATTAATGGCTTCTTCCCTTTTTTGCACTGATCTCATTTCCTGTTGACATTGATGATCTACTCTGCAGCTCCAGGAAATACAATGGAAAACCCCAGAAGTAACAATGTAGAAAATCCAGCAAATAAACACAAACATGGATTGATAAATCGGACACAAATGTAACAGTTTGGAGCAAAGCTGCGCTCACATCAGCTCTAAACCCCGGTATGAGGATAGCCGTGACATGTGGATCAATTTACAATCAATCTTTCCTAGGCTGCATTTTCTTCCATTTCTTCCATTTCTCCATAACAAGATGGAGGAAGGGAGGCTGGGAGCTGAGCAGATGTCTTGGGAAGGGCAGGCAGGCCCTGTGTGCACAGACTCTTAGGACAGAGGATCATGCCACATTTAAACACATTGCAATGGTTGACTGCAGATCTCAGGTCACTGCCTTTACAGGTCCCAGAGGCCAGATGATGGCACAAGGGGCACAGAATGCCAATCACAGTGTTTTGTAATTAGGAATGCAAAGGGTGGACGGTGTATACGGACCTGCGCAGCAAGGACCAAAGGATCAAATGGTGTTCATCTTTATAATTTTATTTCCGACACGTTTCGGAGTTAGTCCCAACTATTCCTGAGGAAGGAGTTGGGACTAACTCCGAAACGCGTCGGAAATAAAGATTATAAAGATGAACACCATTTGATCCTTTGGTCCTTGCAGCGCAGGTCCGTATACACAGTCCACCCTTTGCATTCCTAAGTATATTGACCGTTGTGGTGTGGATCCTTGCAGCAGCTACTACCTTTTGCTTTGACGCTGGTTGTGTGCTACACAACCTCACCAGGTGAGTGACTAATTAAATTTAGTCCACCTTTTTATCAATGATAAGACCCTATTGCGCTTCTCTTTCCCTTTTTCCAGTTTTATTAATCACATTGTTTTGTTAGTGATGTTTAGCCTAATATTTCTCCCAAAATTATATATTTTCCATAAACAGCAGCTGCGGCGTCAACGGCAAGATGTTAACCCTTAGACTACTGGTGCTACATGTTCCAAGATACCTGCAAATTTAATTTCAATCCTGACAAAATCAAATAACAAATCTACACATAGACACAATCACTGGAGTAGTAACAGTGGTGAAAATTGAAGCTGGTGGGCCCCGATATGAAAGCTCCAACCGGGCCCTCAATTATTGCAGAACCTTAACAGCATTAGTCTTTTTCTATAGGCCAAATGGATTTTTGGGGCCCCTATTACAACCCCTGCACCTACTGTAGTTACACCCCTGGCTAGTAATATATCAAGGATTGTGGTGAAGGGAATAGGGTCATCAAAATCTAGGAGAGGAGAGAGTATACTGACAAGCACTGCTGTCTAAGATGAAGCATTCAGCATGAAGGTTGGTGGTAATGAAGCTGGCACAGCATGTAGGAATATACCAGTGTGTGCCAGGTGGATGGCAGCATTAATACCAGCATAAAGTGTGTCCAAGGTGAGAGAAGCGGACAGCTCCAGGTTGGGAAGTGTGATACCGCAGGTATTGTCAGGCAGACACTGAAGCCAGCACCTGGAGGTGTATGGACAACATAATACCGCACTGTGGGGCCGAGTATTACCACACAGACCAATATATTTCAGTTTACATGATGCCAGTGTGTGGATTGGGTGTAGTGTAGCCCAGTGGTAGTGGGGGCCGGAGCACAGCGCAGTGGTGGCAGTGTAGGTCTACAATACAGAGCAGCCCCCGGACACATTCACATGTACACTGGAGCCTCAACTGCAGATTCCATAAAAGAAAAATAAAACAGCTGAACATCAGAACACAGTACAGTAATGGGACAGCCACATAACAGGGACAGCAGTGTGGATCAGAGGTGGCCATGCAGTGATACACCGGATATGCCGTCCAGTGAAGGGAATGCAGTGGGAGCTTGTAGTGCAGCACAGGTATACAGTGCAGTGACAGCCATATGATTATACAGTGCAGTGACAACAGTCTGGATATACAGAGCAGTGACAGCCATGTGATTATACAGTTCAGTGACAGCCATGTGATTATACAGTGCAGTGACAGCAGTTTGGATATACAATGCAGTGACAGCTATGTGATTATATAGTGCAGTGACAGCCGTCTGAGTATACAGAGCAGTGACAGCCATGTGAGTATACAGTGCAGTGACAGCAGTCTGGGTATACTGAGCAGTGACAGCCATGTGATTATATAGTGCAGTGACAACAGTTTATGTACACAGTGCAGGTCATATGATTATACAGTGCAGTGACAGCAGTCTGGGTATACAGAGCAGTGACAGTCATGCGATTATACAGTGCAGTGACAGCAGTCTGGGTATACAGAGCAGTGACAGCCGTCTGGGTATACAATGCAGTGACAGCCATGTTATTAATTAGTGCAGTGACAACAGTTTATGTTCACAGTGGAGGTCATATGATTATACAGTGCAGTGACAGCAGTCTGGGTATACAGAGCAGTGACAGCCATGTGATTATACAGTGCAGTGACAGCCGTCTGGGTATATAATGCAGTGACAGCCATGTGATTATATAGTGCAGTGACAACAATTTATGTACACAGTGGAGGTCATATGATTATACAGAGCAGTGACAGCCATATGATTATACAGTGCAGTGACAGCAGTCTGGGGATACAGAGCAGTGACAGCCATGTGATTATACAGTGCAGTGACAGCCGTCTGGGTATACAATGCAGTGACAGCCATGTGATTATATAGTGCAGTGACAGCCGTCTGAGTATACAGAGCAGTGAATACCATGTGATACTTCCGGTTCCGGCGCCTCTATGGTCGGCTGCACGTGTTAGTGCTCCGGAGCCCGCCGCAGCCCGCGCACCTAATTCCCGAGTCCCAGAGCAGTGCAAATCGCCACAATGAGTGGCGGCAGAAGTGGGACAACTTCTACCTTGGACCGCTTTGTCATAAGAGGCAGTGGGTGAGAGCTGAGCGGCGTGAGCCGCCCGCCGGGAGGAGAGGAAAATGGCGCCAATTCGCTAATGGTGGAGAAGAGCGAGAAGCCCCTGCCAAAAAAGTATTCAACCCCCCTAAAAAGTATTCAACCCCCCCAAAAAAGTATTCATCCCCCCAAAAAGTATTCAACCCCCCCAAAAAAGTATTCAACCCCCCCAAAAAGTATTCAACCCCCCCAAAAAGTATTCAACCCCCCCAAAAAAGTATTCAACCCCCCCAAAAAGTATTCAACCCCCCCAAAAAGTATTCACACCCCCTCAAAAAGTATTCAACCCCCCAAAAAAAGTATTCAACCCCCCAAAAAATTATTCAACCCCCCAAAAAGTATTCAACCCCCCCAAAAAGTATTCAACCCCCCCAAAAAAGTATTCAACCCCCCCAAAAAGTATTCAACCCCCCCAAAAAGTATTCACACACCCCCAAAAAGTATTCAACCCCCCAAAAAAGTATTCAACCCCCCCAAAAAAGTATTCAACCCCCCCAAAAAGTATTCACACCCCCCCAAAAAGTATTCAACCCCCCCAAAAAGTATTCACACACCCCCAAAAAGTATTCAACCCCCCCAAAAAAGTATTCATCCCCCCAAAAAATTATTCAACCCCCCAAAAAAGTATTCAACCCCCCCAAAAAGTATTCAACCCCCCAAAAAAAATATTTAACCCCCCCAAAAAGTATTCAACCCCCCCAAAAAGTATTCAACCCCCCAAAAAAGTATTCACACACCCCTAAAAAGTATTCAACCCCCCCAAAAAGTATTCAACCCCCCCAAAAAAAAATATTTAACCCCCCCCAAAAAGTATTCAACCCCCCCAAAAAGTATTCAACCCCCCAAAAAAATATTTAACCCCCCCCCCCAAAAGTATTCAACCCCCCAAAAAACTATTCAACCCCCCCCAAAAAGTATTCAACCCCCACAAAAAGTATTCAACCCCCCCAAAACATTATTAAAACATCCCAAAAAGTATTCACACACCCCCAAAAACTATTCACACACCCCCAAAAAGTATTCAACCCCCCCCAAAAGTATTCAACCCCCCCAAAAAGTATTCAACCCCCCCAAAAAGTATTCAACTCCCCCCAAAAAGTATTCAACCCTCCCAAAAAGGATTCAACCCCCAAAAACCAAAAAGTATTCAACCCCCCCAAAAAGTATTCAACCCCCCCAAAAAGTATTCAACCCCCCCAAAAAGTATTCAATCCCCCCCAAAAAGTATTCAACCCCCCAAAAAAGTATTCAACCCCCCCAAAAAAGTATTCAACCCCCCAAAAAGTATTCAACCCCCAAAAAGTATTCAACCCCCCCAAAAAGTATTCAACCCCCCCCCAAAAAGTATTCAACCCCCCCAAAAAGTATTCAACCCCCCCCAAAAAGTATTCAACCCCCCCAAAAAGTATTCACATCCCCCAAAAAGTATTCAACCCCCCCAAAAAGTATTCAACCCCCCAAAAAGTATTCAACCCCCCAAAAAAGGATTCAACCCCCCCAAAAAAGTATTCAACCCCCCCAAAAAGTATTCAACCCCCCCAAAAAAAAAAGTATTCACACCCACCACAAAAAAGTATTCAACCCCCCCAAAAAGTATTCAACACCCCCCAAAAGTAAAAAAAGTATTCAACCCCCAAAAAATATTCAACCCCCCAAAAAGTATTCAACCCCCCAAAAAAGTATTCTTATCCCACCCCCCCAAAAAGTATTCAACCCCCCCCAAAAAGTATTAAACCCCCCAAAAAGTATTCACACCCCCCCAAAAAGTATTCAAACCCCCCCCCCAAAAAAAGTATTCTACCCCCCCCCCCAAAAAAGTATTCAACCCCCCCCATGACCTCTTCCGTGAGGTCATGTGCATGTGATGAGGTCATGTGACTCATTTGCATATGATGGTCATGTGATGGCCTTTGTGATGTCATAGAAGAGAGACTATAAGAAGGCTGAAACCACATTCTCAGTCATTTGCCTTGGAACAGTTGGTGAGAGAAGACCACTTGTCTTGCTCTTGCCAGATTTGTGTTCTAGATTACATAGGATATCAAATAGCAGAAGGTCAGTTAGAGGAGGCGTTCCAGGCTCCCTCAGGGAGCACTTTGGAGGCAGAGAGGACCTTCCTCAGCCCAAATTTGATAGCCATGTGGCCAAATCAAAGGGAGAGAATGGGAGAGGAGATATGTCTTGAGGTGCCAAAAATAAGGAGCACATCAAAGCAACAGCCAGGTAAGTTCAGATCCTTTAAAATATGATAGGGGAATCCTAATCTTATGAAATACATAAAACAATACTTATTTAAAAAAATACACATTTTATTAAACCATCATTAAAAATACCAATAAGGTATATTACACACAACAACATCAATGTAATATAAAGTGGTCCACACAAGATTGAATATAGCAGTCTCATGAGCATCACAGCTTATAGGGCAACTTATTTTATATATCTATTAGAGTCTAATAGATATATAAAATATATAAGATATAATAGTCTAATAGAGGCCCGCACACAGTCCAGGTTTTCAGGATTTCCATAGCATTTGACAGTTGGTAATTAAATGACCAACTGTCAAATTCTAAGGAAATCTTGAAAACCTGCACTGTGTGCGGCCCTCGAGGCCTGGAGTTTGAGACCCCTGTATTAGACTCTTGCCAATCATGTGAACACTAGAGATGAGCGAACCTTGCTGGAAGATGTTTGACAATTTCAAATCTAGCAAGGACATGGCTGATTCAGTTCAGTGATCAGAAACCTGAACACTTTCCCTGAAAGTCGCTGAACGCGGCTGAGTTTGGGAAAAGTTCAAAATTAAAAAAAAAAAAAATAGCTTTTATTGGATACTTTACCAAAAATGTATGCATTAAATCCTGATAGGCACTCAAGATCACTCCGTTTGTGCACCTATAGGGTATGTGCCCACAGGACGGTTGTAGTGTGGTTTTAAAGCGGTTTCCGCTGACGTTTTAACGTTGGTTTTATTTAACCCCTTCATGACCGAGCCTATTTTGACCCTAAAGACCGAGGCATTTTTGGCAATTCTGACCAGTGTCCCTTTATGAGGCAATATCTCTGGAACGCTTCATTGGATCCGAGCGATTCTGAGACTGTTTTTTCGTGACATATTGGGCTTCATGTTAGTATTAAATTTAGGTCGATAATTTTTGCGTTTATTTGTGAAAAAAATCAAAAATTTGGCAAAAATATTGAAAATTTAGCAATTTTCAAATTTTTAATTTTTATTCTGCTAAACCAGAGAGTTATGTGCCACAAAATAGTTAATAAAAAACATTTTCCACATGTCTACTTTAAATCAGCACAATTTTGGAAGAAAAAAAAAATTTTGGTAGGACGTTATAAGGGTTCAAAGTTCATGAGCAATTTCTCATTTTTCCAGCAAAATTTACAAAACCATTTTTTTTAGTGACCACATCACATTTGAAGTCCCTTTGAGGGGCCAATGTGACAGAAAACACCCAAAAGTCACACCATTCCAAAAACTGCACCCCTCAAGCTACTCAAAACTATATTCAAGAAGATTATTAACCCTTCAGGTGCTTCACAGGAACTAAAATAAAGTTGAAGGAAAAAATAGACATTGTAATTTTTGTAACAAAAGTGTTCTTTTAGCCTAACTTTTTTCATTTTCACATGGGCAACAGGATAAAATGGATCCTAAAATTTGTTGGGCAATTTCTCCTGAGTACACCGATACCTCATATGTGGTCATAAACCACTGTTTGGGCGCACGGCGGGGCTCAGAAGGGAAGGAGCGCTATTTGAATTTTGGAGCCAATTTTCCGTTCAAAAAGTGAAATGGTGCTCCTTCACTTCTGAGCCCTGCTGTGTGCCCAAACTGTGGTTTATGACCACAAATGAGGTATCGGTGTACTCAGGAGAAATTGCCCAACACATTTTGGGATGTATTGTATCCCTTTGCCCATGTGAAACTGAAAAAATTTAGGCAAAAAGAAATTTTTTATGAAAACAAAAGTGTTTTTCATTTTTATGGATGAATTTGTGAAGCATCTGGGGGTTCAAAGTGCTCACTATGCATCTAGATACGTTCCTTCGGGGGTCTAGTTTCCAAAATGGGGTCACTTGTGGGGGAGCTCCAATGTGGAGACACACAAGGACCCTCCAAACGCGACATGGTGTCCGCTAACAATTTGAATGGAAAATTAGTTCAAATTTTTAGTGGACACCATGTCGTGTTTGGAGGGTCCTTGTGTGTCTCCACATTGGAGCTCCCCCACAAGTGACCCCATTTTGGAAACTAGACCCCTAAGGAACGTATCTAGATGCATAGTGAGCACTTTGAACCCCCAGATGCTTCAGAAATTAATCCGTAAAAATGAAAAGCACTTTTTTTTTTCCAGAAAAAAACTATGTTTTCAATACTACGGATCAATTTGTGAAGCATCTGGGGGTTCAAAGTGCTCACTATGTACCTAGATATGTTCCTTAGGGGGTCTAGTTTCCAAAATGGGGTCACTTGTTGGGGAGCTCCAATGTGGACACACACAGGAATCCTCCAAATGCGACATGGTGTCCGCTAACAATTTGAGCTAATTTTCCATTCAAATTGTTAGCGGACACCATGTCGCAATTGGAGGGTCCTTGTGTGTTCCACATTGGAGCTCCCCCACAAGTGACCCCATTTTGGAAACTAGACCCCCTAAGGAACGTATCTAGATGCATAGTGAGCACTTTGAACCCCAGGTGCTTCACAAATTGATCCGTAAAAATGAAAAAAAGAAACGTTTTGTGGAATAAAAAGTGCTTTCTCATTTTTACGGATGAATTTGTGAAGCACCTGGGGGTTCAAAGTGCTCACTATGCATCTAGATACGTTCCTTAGGGGGTCTAGTTTCCAAAATAGGGTCACTTGTTGGGGAGCTCCAATGTGGACACACACAGGAATCCTCCAAATGCGACATGGTGTCCGCTAACAATTTGAGCTAATTTTCCATTCAAATTGTTAGCGGACACCATGTCGCAATTGGAGGGTCCTTGTGTGTCTCCACATTGGAGCTCCCCACAAGTGACCCCATTTTGGAAACTAGACCCCCTAAGGAACGTATCTAGATGCATAGTGAGCACTTTGAACCCCAGGTGCTTCACAAATTGATCCGTAAAAATGAAAAAAGAAACGTTTTGTGGAATAAAAAGTGCTTTCTCATTTTTACGGATGAATTTGTGAAGCACCTGGGGGTTCAAAGTGCTCACTATGCATCTAGATACGTTCCTTAGGGGGTCTAGTTTCCAAAATAGGGTCACTTGTTGGGGAGCTCCAATGTGGACACACAGAGGAACCCTTCAAATGCAACATGGTGTCCACTAACAATTTGAGCTAATTTTCCATTCAAATTGTTAGTGGACACCATGTCGCGTTTGGAGGGTCCTTGTGTGTCTCCACATTGGAGCTCCCCCACAAGTGACCCCATTTTGGAAACTAGACCCCCTAAGGAACGTATCTAGATGCATAGTGAGCACTTTGAACCCCAGATGCTTCACAAATTCATTCATAAAAATGAAAAAGCACTTTTTTTTCCACAAAAACTTTCTATTTTCATTTTTACGGATCAAGTTGTGAAGCACCTGGGGATTCAAAGTGCTCACTATACATCTAGATACGTTCCTTAGGGAGTCTAGTTTCCAAAATGGGGTCACGTGTTGGGGAGCTCCAATGTGGAGACACACAGGGACCCTCCAAACGCGACATGGTGTCCGCTAACAATTTGAATGGAAATGGAGCTCAAATTGTTAGCGGACACCATGTCGCGTTTGGAGAGTCCCTGTGTGTCTCCACATTGGAGCTCCCCCACAAGTGACCCCATTTTGGAAACTAGACCCCCCAGGGAACATATCTAGATGCATAGTGAGCACTTTGAACCCCCAGATGCTTCACAAATTGATCCGTAAAAATTAAAATAGAAAATGTTTGTGGAAAAAAAAAGTGTTTTTTCATTTTTATGGATAAATTTGTGAAGCATCTTGGGGTTCAAAGTGCTCACTATGCATCTTGATATGTTCCTTAGGGGGTCTAGTTTCCAAAATGGGGTCACTTGTATTCAACCCCCCAAAAAAATATTTAACCCCCCCAAAAAGTATTCAACCCCCCAAAAAGTATTCAACCCCCCAAAAAAATATTTAACCCCCCCAAAAAAGTATTCAACCCCCCCAAAAACTATTCAACCCCCCCCAAAAAAGTATTCAACCCCCCCCAAAAAGTATTCAACCCCCCCAAAAAGAATTCACACCCCCCCAAAAACTATTCACACCCCCCCAAAAAGTATTCAACCCCCCCAAAAGTATTCAACCCCCCCAAAAGTATTCAACCCCCCAAAACTATTCAACCCCCCCAAAAAGTATTCAACCCCCAAAAAGTATTCAACCCCCCCAAAAAGTATTCAACCCCCCCAAAAAAATATTTAACCCCCCCAAAAAGTATTCAACCCCCCAAAAAAGTATTCAACCCCCCCAAAAAGTATTCTACCCCCAAAAAAAATTTAACCCCCCAAAAAGTATTCAACCCCCCCAAAAACTATTCAACCCCCCCAAAAAGTATTCAACCCCCCCAAAAAAGTATTCAAACCCCCAAAAAGTATTCACAAACCCCAAAAACTATTCACACCCCCCCAAAAAGTATTCAACCCCCCAAAAGTATTCAACCCCCCCAAAAGTATTCAACCCCCAAAACTATTCAACCCCCCAAAAAGTATTCAACCCCCCCGAAAAAGTATTCAACCCCCCAAAAAAATATTTAACCCCCCAAAAACTATTCAACCCCCCAAAAAGTATTCAACCCCCCAAAAAGTATTCAACCCCCCAAAAAATATTCACCCCCCCAAAAGTATTCAACCCCCCCAAAAAAGTATTAACACCCCCCAAAAAGTATTCAACCCCCCAAAAAAGTATTCTAACCCCCCCAAAAAGTATTCAACCCCCCAAAAAGTTTTCAACCCCCCCAAAAAGTATTCAACCCCCAAAAAGTATTCAACCCCCCAAAAAGTATTCAACTCCCCAAAAAAGTATTCTACCCCCCAAAAAAGTATTCAACCCCCCCAAAAAGTATTCAACCCCCCAAAAAAGTATTCAACACCCCCAAAAAGTATTCAACCCCCCAAAAAGTATTCAACACCCCCCAAAAAGTATTCAACCCCCCCAAAAAGTATTCAACCCCCCCAAAAAAGTATTTCAACCCCCCAAAAAGTATTCAACCCCCCCAAAAAGTATTCAACACCCCCCCAAAAAGTATTCAACCCCCCCAAAAAGTATTCAACCCCCCCAAAAAAGTATTCAACCCCCCAAAAAAGTATTCACACCCCCCCAAAAAGTATTCAACCCCCCCAAAAAGTATTCAACCCCCCAAAAAGTATTCAACCCCCCAAAAACGTATTCATCCCCCCAAAAATTATTCAACCCCCCAAAAAAGTATTCAACCCCCCCAAAAAGTATTCAACCCCCCAAAAAAGTATTCAACCCCCCCAAAAAGTATTCAACCCCCCCAAAAAGTATTCAATCCCCCCAAAAAGTATTCAACCCCCCTAAAAAGTATTCAACCCCCCCAAAAAGTATTCAACCCCCCAAAAAATATTTAACCCCCCCAAAAAGTATTCAACCCCCCAAAAAAATATTAACCCCCCCCAAAAAGTATTCAACCCCCCCAAAAAACTATTCAACCCCCCAAGTATTCACCCCACAAAAGTATTCAACCCCCAAAATATTCAACATCCAAAAAGTATTCACACCCCCCAAAAACTATTCACACACCCCCAAAAAGTATTCAACCCCCCCAAAAAGTATTCAACCCCCCCAAAAAGTATTCAACTCCCCCCAAAAAGTATCAACCTCAAAGATTCAACCCCCCCAAAAAGTATTCAACCCCCCAAAAAGATTCAACCCCAAAAGTATCATCCACCCCAAAAAGTATTCAACCCCCCCAAAAAGTATTCAACCCCCCCCAAAAAGTATTCAACCCCCCCAAAAATATTCAACCCCCCCAAAAAGTATTCAACCCCCCCAAAAAAGTATTCACCCCCCCCCCCAAAAAGTATTCAACCCCCCCAAAAAGTATTCAACCCCCCAAAAAAGTATTCAACCCCCCCCAAAAAGTATTCACATCCCAAAAGTATTACCCCCAAAAAGTATTCAACCCCCCCAAAAACTATTCAACCCCCCAAAAAGTATTCAACCCCCCAAAAAGGATTCAACCCCCCCAAAAAAAGTATTCAACCCCCCAAAAAGTATTCAACCCCCCCAAAAAGTATTCAACCCCCCCAAAAAGTATTCACACACACCCAAAAAGTATTCAACCCCCCCAAAAAGTATTCAACACCCCCCAAAAAGTATTCAACCCCCCAAAAAATATTCAACCCCCCAAAAAAGTATTCAACCCCCCCAAAAAAGTATTCTACCCCCCCAAAAAGTATTCAACCCCCCAAAAAGTATTAAACCACCCCAAAAAGTATTCACACCCCCCCAAAAAGTATTCAAACCCCCCCCCAAAAAAAGTATTCTACCCCCCCCCCAAAAAAGTATTCAACCCCCCCCATGACCTCTTCCGTGAGGTCATGTGCATGTGATGAGGTCATGTGACTCATTTGCATATGATGTCATGTGCTCATTTGCATATGATGGTCATGTGATGCCATTGTGATGTCATAGAAGAGAGACTATAAGAAGGCTGAAACCACATTCTCAGTCATTTGCCTTGGAACAGTTGGTGAGAGAAGACCACTTGTCTTGCTCTTGCCAGATTTGTGTTCTAGATTACATAGGATATCAAATAGCAGAAGGTCAGTTAGAGGAGGCGTTCCAGGCTCCCTCAGGGAGCACTTTGGAGGCAGAGAGGACCTTCCTCAGCCCAAATTTGATAGCCATGTGGCCGAATCAAAGGGAGAGAATGGGAGAAGAGATATGTCTTGAGGTGCCAAAAATAAGGAGCACATCAAAGCAACAGCCAGGTAAGTTCAGATCCTTTAAAATATATGATAGGGGAATCCTAATCTTATGAAATACATAAAACAATACTTATTTAAAAAAATACACATTTTATTAAACCATCATTAAAAATACCAATAAGGTATATTACACACAACAACATCAATGTAATATAAAGTGGTCCACACAAGATTGAATATAGCAGTCTCATGAGCATCACAGCTTATAGGGCAACTTATTTTATATATCTATTAGAGTCTAATAGATATATAAAATATATAAGATATAATAGTCTAATAGAGGCCCGCACACAGTCCAGGTTTTCAGGATTTCCATAGCATTTGACAGTTGGTAATTAAATGACCAACTGTCAAATTCTAAGGAAATCTTGAAAACCTGCACTGTGTGCGGCCCTCGAGGCCTGGAGTTTGAGACCCCTGTATTAGACTCTTGCCAATCATGTGAACACTAGAGATGAGCGAACCTTGCTGGAAGATGTTTGACAATTTCAAATCTAGCAAGGACATGGCTGATTCAGTTCAGTGATCAGAAACCTGAACACTTTCCCTGAAAGTCGCTGAACGCGGCTGAGTTTGGGAAAAGTTCAAAATTTAAAAAAAAAAAAATAGCTTTTATTGGATACTTTACCAAAAATGTATGCATTAAATCCTGATAGGCACTCAAGATCACTCCGTTTGTGCACCTATAGGGTATGTGCCCACAGGACGGTTGTAGTGTGGTTTTAAAGCGGTTTCCGCATTTGGATTAACATTGAAACCTATGGCAATTGGAAACCGCTGTGCACACTATGCCGGTTATATTATGCTCATCTTCATCTAGTTCACCGGTTTTCAGGCGGTTTGTGAAGATTGAGCATGTCAATTTTCAAGTGCATTTTTAAAGCGGTTAGAGCAAATGGCAAATGGCCAAGAATCATGACAAAAAAACGCTATACAACCGCTGAAAAAAACGCTGGATAACGCTGGAAAACCGCTGGACTCTTCAGAGCTCAGGACTGTAGGCTCCAGAAGTTCACCACCGGTTTTCTGACGGTCAGAATGATGCAAGAACCGTCTTGTGGGCACATACCAATATAGTCCATTAGTATGTCCTTTTGTATTGCCATGTCTGTCATCCCACTTTGGGCCTTATGCACATGTTGAATCTGTTTATATTGAAACCTACACCTCAGGGATCTCAAACTCCTCTTGTAATTTCTCAAAAGCTTTAAACCCAGTACGATCCATCAGTTGAGCAATACACTGTATTCCCCTATCAATCCAGGCAGGGCTGGCTCCAGATATTTGTGGGCCCTGGGCGAAAGAGTCTCCATGGGCTGCAGCCCAGGTTTAGACAGATAAAAATAAGAAAACATTTCTTCTTATTAATTAAAGCTTCCCTGGCGGTGTAAAAGGGAGGGATCATTAACGCTAATTTTAATGTACTAGGCCAGAATACGGAGGCAATAAATCTATAGTTAATGTCTTTCTGCAAACTATATTAGACACAAGCAGCTCTGCTATATACCCATAGACCTAGATGGCTCTGCTACATGCACACTTGACACACAGCTCTGCGACTTGCACACACACTACACACATACAGCTCTGCTACATGCCCAATACATGCACATACAGACACACACAGCTCTGCTACATTCACACTACAAACATACAGTCTGCTACATGCCCAATACATACATACATATACAGACACACAGCTCTGCTACATTCACACTACACACACAGCTCTGCTACATGCTCAATACATCCACACTACACACAGCTACATGCCGAATATATGTAAAAAAAGAAGCAAAGAGTGGAGCTATAATGTGTACAAATTTATTACAAAATTATCATCAGTAAGACAGACCAGAATAACACAAATAAGAGCAGGATAAAAAGGTGACAGCGAGGTCTGCAGATGATTTACATTAATTTATCTGGTTAATACAAGATTTAATTTCACAAGTGAAGAACAGTCAGTTGTAGAACAATTCATTAATGAATGTGTCTCTTACTGATGATAATTTTGTAATAAATTTGTACACATTATAGCTCCACTCTTTGCTCTTTTTTACTAATAATTTGAAATAGTGTTGAGCCGCAATATGCCAAATTCTGGCCAGCAATTGTCGGGTGTATATTTTCACTTAAAATGCCGACGGCGGTACTGTACGCAATTTGCTGCTGCTGGAGCTCCTGAGTTTCATTAGCACAGCAGCTGGTACTGTATGCAATTTGCGTACAGTACTTCAGACAGCTCCTGACTTCAGGAGACTGAACCAAGGTACTGTACACAAATTGCATACAGTAGCAGCACCGGCATTTTAAGTGAAAATATACACCCGACAATTGCCAGCTTGGATTTTAACAATAAATTAACCCCTGCAGAGCCACGGTGTGATGACAGCATGTGTTCAGGGAGTGTGGACACTCCCTGGACACATGTTGGCACCACACAAACAGCAGGTTAACTCTGCAGAGACTGGCTTATTAGCCGCTTCTGCAGTCTCTATGCTGACATGCCACACAGAGGATGCAGATGGGGATAATAGCCAGCGAAACCCCGGGATGTTTAAATTGTTAACATCAGTTCTGTTTTGACTAATCATCTTGCACCGATGCTGTCACAGTGGTGCAAGATGATTGGTTACTGTACCAGCAAAGCGCCAAATTCAAACCCTGAATATAAGGCTGAATATAACAGGCTGTATTATGCTATATGGATGGATATGAGGCTGCATTATGCTATATGGTGGGCTGTGAGGCTGCATTATGCTATATGGAGAGTAATGAGGCTGCCTTATAATAAATGAAAGGCTATGAAACAGCCTTCCACATAGCAGAATGTAATGAGGCTGCATTATGCTATATGGAGGACTATGAGGCTGCATTATAATATATGGAGGGATATATGGATTCATTATGATATATGGAGGGATATGAGGCTGCATTATACTATATAGGAGGCTATGAGGCTGTATTCAGGTATATGGAGGGCTATGAGGCTGCATTCAGCTGTATGGAGGGCTATGAGGCTGTATTTTGCTATATGGAGGGCTATGAGATTGTATTCTGCTATATGGAGGGCTATAAGGCTGCATTATAATACTTGGAGGGATATGAGGCTGCATTCTGCTATATGGAGGGGCTATGAGGCTGCATTATACTATTTGGAGGGCTATGATGCTGCATTATACTATAAGGAGGATAATGGGGTGCATTATAATAATTGAAGGACAATGTGGACTATCTTATGCATGGAGGACTATGGGATACATTATAATACATAGAAGACTATGGAGGTACATTGTAATATATGGACAAATATGGGGGTACATTATAATAATGGGAAGACTTTGGTGACAAGAGGAGGAGAACCATATATATAAAGATGTGGAACGCATATATCAGGATAAGGGCCACATTCCGACAACAGAACCACATATAGCAGGAGGAGGACCGTATATAGCAGGATTAGAGACATTAATACATAATGAAGAGGGAGAGGGGTCATCTCGTGAGTCTTATAGGGTTTAGAACATTACAAAGTGCCCATACATCTGACCAATGTGTGTGCGGGGAGGGTGGCCCTGGTCCCGTTCCAAGTTTTGAACCGGGGCCCATCGGACCCTAGTTACGCCACTGGAGAGAACAGATGGGGGAGAGGTCACAGGGGGGAGAGCCACCGCGTCCAGCACCACAGAACCTGCCCCCATCCTGATGCGATAGCATCGGACACCTATCTAGTTATTAATGAGATGAGATAAAGGTAATATCTTTGCTGATGTATTTCCTAATTTCTAACTTCATTTATTTTTCAACACGTGTTGAGTGAAGACAAATTATCTTACGTTTGGCAAATTTTTGTTCTAGATCAAACAGGACACCGAACACCAGTTCTGTTAAACCAGGCTCCATCTCAGAGCGCACCGGCGGTGAACAGAACCTTCCTCATCCCAAATTTGAGACATGTGGGGCTGAATTTTAGGAAGAGAAAAGAAGAAGAAATAGATGATGAGTCGCCAAAAAAGAAGATATCAAAGCAACCGTCCGGTAACTGCAGATCCCTCAAAAGACATGATACAGGTATCCTAATCTTATGCAATACACAAAGCAATACCTATTTAAAAAATACACATTTTATTAAGCCATCAGAAAAAATACCAATAAAGGTATATTACACACAAGAGGCAACAGGAAATATACTATTAATTTTAACAACAAAGACCCGAGGGATCGATTTAGACATACTTAGTCACGGAATACAATTCCACAATACATATCAAAAAAGAGAACCTGGGTTTTTTGCATCCTTACATAGATCAGCTAAAGTAATGGCTCAAGAGATGGGTAATTTGCA
The DNA here is from genome assembly GCA_033576535.1 of Allobates femoralis. Lineage (NCBI taxonomy): Eukaryota > Metazoa > Chordata > Amphibia > Anura > Aromobatidae > Allobates > Allobates femoralis. Next base: position 80,029,503 of record JARQOC010000007.1, read on the forward strand.
AGTGCTGAGATTTATTGTAATACCATCAATTGAGAAATAAAAAAACTGGTCCAAAATTACAGATATAATCATCAAAATAATGATATTACATGGGGAAGATAGACATAGAACAGCTGACAGCACGCACAGGTGGCAATGGGTATACAGTGATAAAGCGCATAGGGCAAGAGTCCTTCACAATGTTATATGGTACACTCAGGCAATACATTACGATACACTTAATAATGTAGATAAACAGAAAAGCCAGATATGTCAGAGTTGTGTATACATAGCAACAGCCATTGGGATGACCTAACGGCCCCAATCACACGCAACAACCAAGGCTGCGATGTCGGAAGCGATGTGCAGGTGCATGCTCGCTTCCGACATCGCAGCCTTTGGTGTCACACGGCAGGATGTTGCCAGTGACGCCGCAGCGATGCGGCGGAGCCATCGCTTGCTGGGCTGGGATCAGCAATCCGCAGCAGTACTGTGGTATAGGCTGGATCGCCGCCAACATCGCTATTGCGGTGTCAGACGGCGCGATCCAGCCTAATCACTGGTTGCAGATTGACAGGTTTACGTTCATCCTCGTAAACCTGTCAACCTGCGACCAGCGATAAATTGCAGTTGCGTCGCGCTGTCACACAGCACTTGCGATATCGCTAGCGACATCACTGATGCGTCACTTTTCGGCGATGTCGCTAGCGACATTGACATGTGTGACAGGGCCTTAAGGTGTAGAGAGGACAATGCCCAAAATGAATCACTCACCCATCGCTGTAGAGTGTTATGGAGACAGCAGGCCCGTGTCTAGGGAGCAGACCCCGACACGTGTTTCGTTGCTTCTTCCTGTGGGTCAGTATAATCAGATTAAATTTGTAAGGATACTTACTATAAAAAAAACACTTTTATTCAGATGATGTTCCATTAGCTCCTATGCTACAATATAAACATGTAAATGAATTTGTCTCCTTTAATTTTTCGGGACAGATGGCTCTCACATTTAAAGTCATTCACAGCACTAGAAAATAGGGATATGAGAAGTAATGATTCTATGGCTCCTAGCAGGGTTCCTAATCCAGACTATTGTCCTGGTAAATCCCGCATACCTGCCATAGATGACTTTCAATTTTTGGTGGAGACTAAACTGAGATCTCTACCTAATGACTTTTGTCATTTAAAAAAAGAGAATTTTGTTTACGTACCGTAAATTCTTTTTTCTTTAGTCATCAATGGGAGACCCAGACAATGGGGTTTAGGGCTCTGCCCTCCGGAGGTCACACTAGGTACTACAAGTTTGTAGACACCGCCTCCTCCGCTTATAAACCCCTACCGCAGGGAACATCCTCAGTTTGGTCCATAAGCTGCGAGGAGAAATAAACCACACCCGAAACATCGGGAAGAATGCCGTGCACAGACGGTTCAACAACCCGGCAAACACTGTCTCAACAGAGAACAGAACAAGTGCAAAATATGCAACGGAACAACTGGGTGGGTGCTGGGTCTCCCATTGATGACTAAAGAAAAAAGAATTTACGGTACGTAAACAAAATTCTCTTTTTTCTGGTCGTCATAATGGGAGACCCAGACAATGGGGATGTCCTAAAGCAATACCCCAGGGCGGGAAGAGTTCCTCAACAAGACGGATAACACATGGTTCCCTTTAAAGGTGGGCAACCGCCGCCTGGAGAACCCGCCTGCCCAAACTCGCATCCGCAGAGGCATGGGCATGCACCATATAGTGCTTAGAAAATGTGTGCAGGCTAGACCAAGTGGCCGCCTGACACACCTGTAGAGCAGACGCTCGATGTCGCAAAGCCCAGGAGGCACCGACAGCTCTGGTAGAGTGAGCCTTCAATCCCACCGGGAGAGGCAAACCAGAGGACCGGTAAGCCTCCTGAATGGGAGTCTTAATCCATCTGGCCAAGGTCGACTTTGAAGCCGCGGCCCCCTTACAGCGACCCGTCGTGAGAACAAATAAGGAATCCGAATTCCTAAAGGAAGCGGTCCTGGACACATAAATGCGTACAGCTCTCACGAGATCCAGAGTATGGAGGTCGCGTTCAACCTGATGAACGGGAGCGGGGCAAAATGATGGGAGAACAATCTCCTGGTTCAGGTGAAAAGTTGAAACCACCTTCGGCAAGAATTCCGGCCGTGGGCGCAACACCACCTTGTCTTGGTGAACCACCAGAAAGGGTGACTTGCACGAAAGTGCAGCCAATTCTGAGACCCTCCTCAGAGACGTAATTGCCACCAGAAAAACCACTTTCTGGGACAGACGCAATAGAGAAATATCTCTCAGCGGCTCAAACGGCGGTTTCTGTAACGCCGCTAGGACCATGTTAAGGTCCCAAGGGTCCAGAGGTCTCCTGTAGGGCGGAACCATCCGCGACACCCCTTGGAGAAATTGACGCACCTTCGGGAGGAGCGCCAATCGCCTGTCAAACAGCACCGAGAGTGCTGACACTTGACCTTTCAAAGAGCCAAGGGATAATCCCAACTCCAGACCCGACTGTAGGAAAGCCAACAACGTCGGGATGGAGAGGGGCCACGGAGAACGTCCACCAGAGGCACACCAGGTAAAAAAGATTTTCCACGTTCTGTGGTATATCTTCCTGGAAACGGGCCTCCTAGCCCGATTCATAGTAGCAACCACTGTAGGGGAGAAACCCCTAGACGTCAGCAGCCAGGCCTCAAGAGCCACGCAGTCAACTTGAGGGCCCTGGAATTGCGGTGGAAGAATGGGCCTTGCGCGAGTAAGTCTGCGCGTTCTGGAAGAGCCCATCTGTGTCCGCCTGACAGTTGCCACAGGTCCGGATACCAGGACCTCCTGGGCCAATCTGGAGCCACTAGAATGGCTACCCTGCACTCCGACCTGATTTTCCACAGCACCTTGGGAATCAGAGCCAGAGGCGGGAACACATACGGCAGATGGAATCTGGACCAGGTCAAGATTAGGGCGTCCGCTCCCAGAGACTGGGGGTCCCACGACCTCGCCATGTATTGCGGCACCTGATGATTCAGCCGTGAGGCCATCAGATCCACGTCCGGAGTGCCCCATCTGCTGCAGACTTCTCTGAAGACATCCGGATGAAGAGACCACTCTCCGGCGTCCATCCCCTGTCGGCTCAGATAGTCGGCCTCCCAGTTTTCGACCCCTGGGATGTGAACTGCGGAGATCAGGCAGTTGTTGTCCTCCGCCCAGGATAGGATGCGGTGAACTTCGGCCAGAGCCTCCGCACTCCTGGTTCCTCCTTGATGATTTATATAAGCGACGGCCGTCGCATTGTCGGACTGAACCCGAATGGGTTGTCCTGAGAGGAATCTCTGAAAAGCCAGGAGTGCCAGGTATACCGCCTTGATCTCCAGCACGTTGATCTGCAACGCCGACTCCGACTGAGTCCAGAGGCCTTGGGCCCTGTGGTGTAAGAACACCGCCCCCCAGCCCTTCAGACTGGCGTCGGTGGTCACCACTAACCAAGACGGTTTTATGAAGGACCGGCCCCGAGACAAGTGATGCGGCTGTAGCCACCACTGCAGGGAATCTCTGGTCGGTTGGGAAAGGGTCACCAGCCGATTCAGCGAGATCGTCCTCTTGTCCCACCTGCGGAGGATCTCCAGCTGGAGAGGACGGAGGCGAAATTGTGCAAAAGGCACCGCCTCTATTGCCGCCACCATGCGTCCCACCAGCTTCATCAACACCCGTAGGGATGATTGTGGTGACAGGAGGACTGCTTGCACTCCTGATTGGATCGCCATCTGTTTGGGTCATGGCAGAGACACCAGGGCCGAGGCTGTGTTGAAGTCCATGCCCAAATATGTCAAGGACTGGGTCGGAACTAGCGTTGACTTCTGAATGTTGAGGAGCCAACCGAACTGTTCCAGAGACCGCATGGTCACATCCAGGCTCTCTTGACAGAGGTGTTCCGATGGCGCCCTGACCAGCAGGTCGTCTAAATAGGGGATGACGGCATGTCCCTGCGCGTGCAGTAGAGCCATCATGGAAGCCATCACTTTTGTGAACACCCGCGGTGCCGAGGCCAACCCGAACGGCAGCGCCACAAATTGGAAGTGTTCTTCCCCCACTGCAAATCTCAACCAGCGCTGATGAGCCGGAGCAATGGGCACGTGAAGGTAAGCGTCTCGGATATCTATGGACGCCAGGAAGTCCCCCTGTGACACAGCTGCGATCACGGAACGCAGTGATTCCATACGGAACTTCCGAACCAACACGTGACGGTTGAACAACTTCAGGTCCAGAACAGGGCGGAAGGATCCGTCCTTCTTCGGGACGATAAAGAGGTTGGAGTAAAAACCCCTGAACCTCTCTCCGGAAGGCACCGGAACCACCACTCCGTCCCTGCGGAGACCCTCCAACACCAGGAAAAAAGCCTGAGCCTTTTCTGGCGATGGGACCGACCGATGGAATCGGTGTATGGGTTTTGACGTCAGCTCTATCCTGTAACCTCGCGAGACCACGTCTCGAACCCACTGATCTTGAACGTGAAGTAGCCACTTGTCCTGAAAGCGAGACAAGCGGCCCCCCACCTGTGGGGAGGCAGGAAGGCAGAGCGAGTCATGTAGAGGCGGGTTTGGGGGTGGCAGCCGCTGCCCCCGCCGGCTTCTTTGGACGACTCTTAGAGCGCCACTGAGAAGCGGGCTTGCCCCCTCGGTCCGTACGAGCGGACGATGCTGATGACTGCGAGCTGGAACGAAAGGACCACTGCTTTGGGTTCCTTTTCACAGTATACCGTGGCTTAGGCTTATTCTGCGGTATCTTAGACTCAGCAGAATCCTTTATCAGCTTGTCCAGTTCAGTGCCAAACAGCCTGTCACCAGCAAACGGAAGATTCTGTAAAATCTTCTTAGATGTGGTATCTGAGTCCCAGAGACGCAGCCACAACAGTCTGCGAATCGCAATAGCATTGGCCGAAGCCACAGCTGAGCGAGTGGCAGTTTCCAGAGTCGCCGTTCTGGCGTAGTCCGCATAGGCTCTTGCCCTATCGGTAAGTGCCATGACCTCTGGACTGGACCTTGCCAGGTCAGTGATACCATCCAAGCAGGTAGTAATTGCTTGTAAGGTCCAAACCGCGGCAAAATTAGGGGCAAATGAAGACCCCACAGCCTCATAGGAAGACTTGGCGAGTTGCTCGACCTGTCTATCAGTCGCATCCTTCAGCGAGGAGCTATCAGAGGCAGAGAATAGAGAGCGTGCAGCAATCCTGGTCATGGAAGCGTCCACCTTTGGGGACTGCGACCACTCCTGAAGCACCTCCTGGGGGAAGGGGAAGCGATTGTCCTTGGGTTTTCGGACATAACGCCGCCCAGGGTGTAACCTGGGAGCTCTAATCACCCTTCCAAAGTTGGTGTGGTCCATAAAGGAACCACTTGGTCTAGCCTCCGGCCGCAGCCATTGATAGACCTCCTTCGGGTGTACCGTCACCTCCTCAGGTGGAGTCACAAGACGTAAGGTCTCGTTGATAGAGGATACCAAATCTCCACCCCGTCTGGTGGTTCAGACGCAGATACAGACCCGAAAGTCGAACCCCCATCATCTTCCTCACCATCAGAGGAACGCTCCTCCTCAGAGAGAGCCTGGAGCTCGGGTGACTCCTCACGACGAGCTCGCTTAAGGGGTCTCACAGCAGAAGAAGGAGACACCCGGGGGTAACTGGAAGGAGTAGCTGGGCTGTCCAGCCTCCTATTAAGCGCCTCCAGGGATTGCGACATGGAGGACAGCTGGGACAACAGAGATTCATTGATCCCATGACCCTGGTATCACTTGAACCTCAGGGTACCGCACCGGAGCTGCTGACTCAGCAGTGGCAGTCCGGGCCTCTGGGCGTCCGCAGTTATTGCAGGACCCCTCCACCAGTGTACCATTGCATGTAGCACAAGTAACTGTGGCCTCTGCCGCCTTAGCAGCACGCTTCCCAACTGAGGACATCGCCACAGTAGGGTTAAATAAGCCAAATCGCAGACAAAACCGGGAATCCCGGTGGCTTACCGACCGCAGCAAGGCGGTAGGAGGAAGCGGTGTGTGTGTGTGACCTCCGCGATAGGTTCCGGTCTCCCCTGAAGTGCAGCCGCGCGCTTCAGACAGCTCCCAGCCGGGAAGTGAGGGGGAAAGATGGCCGCCGACAGAGAAACTGTGGGCGGCGCCGAGAACACGCGGGAAAACACACACACACGCCCATCGATGACGTCACCGCACGGGCAGCTTCCCATCCTCCAGGCAGCCTCAGCATGAAGGCGCCGGAGCCCGCAGCGCGGGAAATAGTGTGAAAAAAAAAAACAACACACAGACTGCATAGACAAACACAGATCTGCAGCCTACGGCCTCAGCCCCTGTGACCCACAGGGCGGTCAGCCAGGGTGACCCCAGCACAGGGTACACCTCCAGATCCGCGGACCCGAGGGTAACGCGCGGTCTGAGTGTCAGGACACATAAAGTGACCGACACTACCCCCAGGCACACAGGAGACACAGAGTGCCTCAGTGCCGGTCCGGTCTGTAAGCACCATTTAGGGAGGCCTCGGACGGGGGTTCAGCACCAGTCCGGAGTGTAAGCACCATTTAGGGAGGCCTCGGACTGGGCTGGCTCCAGTCCGGTCTGTAAGCACCATTTAGGGAGGCCTCGGACGGAGCGGAGCTGTGCAAGGCTCCCATCTCCCACTCTCCAGAGCCCCCCAGGGAGGGATGGAAAGGAGCGTGACAGCGTACCGGGAGAACACCAAGTGTCCAGGCTCTAGGCCCTCCGGTACCTTCCACCTGTCACAGGTCCTCCGTCCCACTAGGACCGTATTACCTTGTCTTCAGACGCCATCACGTAAGTTGTGAGAATGCAGTGAAGTGCAAGCAAAGCGTGATCCGTCCGAGCACACTAAGTTAAAAACTGAGGATGTTCCCTGCGGTAGGGGTTTATAAGCGGAGGAGGCGGTGTCTACAAACTTGTAGTACCTAGTGTGACCTCCGGAGGGCAGAGCCCTAAACCCCATTGTCTGGGTCTCCCATTATGACGACCAGAAAAGAAATAATCTCACAAAACCAGAGATTATGATCTCCAGAATAATCCAAACATTGTGATTAAGATAAGTGATAAAGGGGGATCAGTGGTCATACTTGATTGGGGGTTTGTATGAGGGAGAGATTATAAAAATGTTGGATGACAGAAAGACCTATAGAATACTAGATGTGGGCCCAATGCTATCGTATCAGGAGGGTGGTGACATCACGGTGGTGGCCATCTCTCTCCTCTGTGCCGTCTCTCCACTGTCTAATGCCTCTCTCCCAATGTAAAAACCTGTTTATGTATCTTTTTTAATTGATAAAGTGTTTAATTTCATGGTAAAAGAAATGAGTAGGGCTTCCCTGTATTTTCTATTGCCAGCCAAGGTAACCCAGGCAGCTGGTAGCTGTAATTCTCAGAGTAATGAGGCCCAAAGAAACTATAAAAAAAGAAGCGCAAATAGGGTTTTATCTGATGGTACACTAAGTAAGGACAGTGAAACTAGTGGGGATCACCTGATCAGGTTGTGAGCCAGTCACAACCACCACTCAAGCACACAAACGGCTGATGCACCCATCCACTAATGAACATGGGATATCAAAAAATAAATAAGTATCCACCATGTGCGCTGCCAGACAATGACACGGTAACAGTGTTTTTTAAGGATGTTTTATGTCCTGAGGAAGTGGCCAGAGTACCACGAAAGGCGTACGCTTAGTAATGAGGCCCAGTGTTCTGGGCCCCTCAAGTTGAACATTGCAGCCAGAAGACACCCCAGAATTGTCTTCCCCAAGATAAACACCAAAACCGGCGGTTACCCCGCTCTTCCAGCTGCCGTGTAGCAGTGGCAGACTGGGTAATAAAGGGGTTGATGTCAGCTTTTTTTGGCAGCTGACATCAAGCCCTATTGCTAATGACAACCATCAGTATGACAGCTGGCCATTAGCAATACTTTCAGTAAAGAGACAAAAAAAAACACAACACTCGTGCACTTGCGCTCTCTCTGCCCCCTGTGTGCGCTGTCTCTGCCTGTCTGTGCTTCCCTGTGCCTGTGGCCCTACTGCGGGAGAAAAGGTTCAGCCAAAAACAGAAGTATCTTCCCTGCAGTTACATAATAAAAAAAATATTAAACCAGCGAAGTCTATATGAAATGAACAGATTCAAACCAAAATAAACGTAGAAAGAGGAATTAAGAGAAAAATTAGGTTTTACCTTCTTCTTCATTCATAGATTTATTCCCTTTGTTGTTTAAACCGTGTAGAGCAAGGCATTTCCTTCAATGTTCCTGGTCCAAGATTCCTTCAAAAAATATTATGAACCTAAATGCAAATCCCCATTTGTAGCGATATTTTTTTACTTTAAGATGTTCGTTAGGTCAGAAAGGGACTTCATAGCTTTAAGAGCCTCTTTGGGTAATTTATATGTTTTTATACGGTACAGGAAGGTTATTGTTTTTTCCTTTGTTTGGTAAGAATGTAGTCTGGCAATTAATCCCTAGGACAGTCTTTCAAATTAAACTTAGGTTTAGGTTTCCTATGTGCTCTGTCTACAGTCACGTCTATACCATTCAATGTTGGAAGAGTTTTCTTTATCATGTCCTTTATATAGAATGATAGATGCTTTGGTGTAACGCTTTCAGATATATTTCTATCTTCTATATCAGCTAGTTTAGATTTCAGTTGCTTAACCTCTTCTTTTAATGAGCTATGATCCTATCTCTTTGGTAGATGGCTTGCTTATGACTTCATCCACTTTTCTCTCCGTTTCAGCATATTTTAGGTTAGTTGTTTCTATGGAGGTTTGGAGAGTATCTAATTTTTTCCTTAAGTTATTTTTCAGTTGAGTGACGGCAGCTTCCTTTTACAATTGGTGAGGGCCTTTGGCTTATACATTTTCTAGGTCCCTCCCTCATACATAATTTTAAATCGGATATTCCCCATCACTTTACAATTCCAGCTAGGACGTGTCCTTTGGTATATTGGGCTTTGCCCGGAGGGGCCCTGTATCATACGTTTTGGAGGGACTGGTGTTACTTATGCATTTGGGAGGTTCCTCCCTCATTGTGACTCAAATAGTGGAATACATATTCCATAGCAGCTTACAATGCACCCATTGTGGCATTGGGCTTTACCCTCCTCCTCCTGTCACACCACCTCCATGTCATTCTGTGGCCCTCATTTCAAGTTTACGTTGGGCCTGCAGGTGTCAGGAAATCTAAGTTTGGTGAGGGCCCTCATGTGGCCCTGTGACATACATTTGAGAGGGCCCTTGTGAGGGCCTAACTCTATACTATACTATCTATAGTACTATATACTAAGAGATTTATCATTTCTATATCTATACTAATATATCTATGTGCTCACTTATTCATATTGGAGGGCCCTCACTCCTCATTCGGCAGGGCCCCAAGAGTGGGCCCTCTACAATAAATTGCGCTTCCCCCCCAACCCTTCTCCGAGTCCTCAGCCCTGTCTGAATTACCCTCAGGTTAAGGGTTGAATGGCAGGCAAGGCCTCCAGTCTGTCAACAAGCAGCGCTCAACCAAAATTTCCACACGATCCAGTTTCGGTAGCCAAGAGGCTGGGCTCAACAATCCTCATCCTAGTCCTTTTTCCTCCCACAATCATGAGTCCCGGGATACATATGCCACCAAACTTGCGCACTACAAGGAGCTATTTATGTTCCCGTTTATTCATTTTAGACTCTCACCAAACACCATTCAAGAGGGACATGAGTAGGTGGAGTGCAGAGATGCACAAATATTTGAGCCCCCATGGCCAGAAGAGAGCCATGTTGGGAAACGTCTATTACTTTCTCAATGTCATGTGTTGACTTGGAGGAACTGAGGTTTCTTCCTTGCGCAGCCAGGTAGTACATCAGCTTCAGGAAGTTGTTGGGTATTTGGCCGTGGTTCATGCCCTGGCCATACCCTAAAAGGATATGGCTCTCACTGACCGATCTACGGGAGGGAGAGATAGGTTTATTGTTTTCAACAAGGCCTGTAAGTTATACTTCAGGCTCTGCCCTCATTCTTTAGGGAGTGAGGAATAGCAAGTGGGGATTATACTCTCCCTTAAGAGGGATCTCCAAGGCCTGGGCCTTCTCTCTGCTGACCGATTCTCCATCTATGCGGTCAGTGGATTAGCTTTTTGCGGCTCTGGCCCTGGTGGATGGTGAACCTGATGGCGTCTCTTGGCTGAGTCTAAACCTCATGTGCTCAGGCAGGGAGAGAATCCGGCCGAGGAATATTGCTCTGAGTTCAGGAGATGGGCCACTGACACTCAGTGGAATGACCCTGCTCTCAGGAGTCACTTCTGTCTGGGTTTGTCAGATCGGCTTCAAGACTCCATGACTCGGTACGCTGCTCCAGAGTGTTGGAGGCTGTTAGGTCTCTTGCTATTAGGTTAGACAGATGCCTGAGAGAGAGACCTGAACCAATCCTGCCCCTGGTGGCCATCCTTGCAGTGGAGGTTACACGTGTGGATTCTGATATACCTAAGCAGTTGGGGAATGTGATTTCTCATACTAGCCCATCTGCAGGTCACCGGGTCGAGAGGTCTTGTTTCTTTTGTGGTCAAGCTGATCACTTTATTAGGCACTGTCCACACTGCTCTAAACTTGCTTCTCAGCTGCTACATCCCTTACGTCTGAGTGCTACTGTGTCTGCCGTGATGGTCAGGCCTCCTCCTATGTCTCCGGCAGAGGTGGTTAAACACCTGCCGGAGAATTGGGGTAAAATTTAGACTGATACCGGACGTGCCCGATGTAGAGTCCAAAGGCCTCTCATAAAGGATTCGGAGTTACTATCACATGTTGACTGCTTAACAGTCCATGTGTGTTGCTACTGTGATTTAAATCTGAGATTATATCCTTTGGCACATCTAGAGTTAATGCCAGAAAGCTGCTGTGTCTGGCTCTGCAGGTGGAGGGGTGTGTCTTAGCATTCAGTTCTCCACTCCTGAAGTAATTCCACTATCCTCCACCGTGTGTCACAGATAGAGTTCAGCCTCTACCTGGGACCCTCCCTTTGCAGTGAGTACATAATGTGCTGCTGTTCTCTTCCATAAGAGCTGCTGGGCTTTACCGATCCACGGGTGGGGGTAGGTGCTCTTCGCCTATGAGCAAAAGGCAAGGGTAGCGGTCTGGACATCCTCACCTTCAGAGGTAATTCCAGGATCAGGTGAGCCAGGGACCCCCAGTCTAAGGGTCAGACTAGTTCCCCTTTGCCCATCTTACCTCCTGATTCCCTATCCACTATACCACCCTGTGACACTCAAGAGGTGGAGGATTATGATGATGAGACACAATTGCCATCAGATCAGTCTAAAATTTCAACTCAGTAAGAGTGTCAGATTGAGTAATTGAAAGACGAGGTGGTTAATGAGGCCACTGATCCAACCTTGTATGGTAGTGTGGAGATCGCAGGGCCGGGGTACTTATTATCAGGGTTTGTTCAGTCAATATCACGGTAGCTGACCCAGTGCTGTAGCCCTTGGTCCACATGTAAAGGGGAAAAAGAAAAAATGGAGGAAATGAAAAGTAAAAGAAAAGTGTTTCTGATGCCAGCTGAGGTTATTGTAGCCACTAAGTGACCACCACTGCATAGGTAGCTACCAGGGATAGATGTAATGGCAGTGAGATAGATTACCTCCCCCAGCAAAGGCAAACCCTGAAGGTGTAGATGGATGATGGTAGTGATAGTTCAGAGAGATAGATGAGAAGTGCAGGGGCAATCAGATACAGGAGTCAGTCTCTTAGTTCTTTACCTTTCACTGTGCAATTCAGCAAGTCCAGGACTCATGTAGAGAACCAGGTATGCGGCCCATCCAGTCTGAGAGGCAGTGAAAACACTCTGCCACGTAAGAGGATATGCCTTCCTGCTGTCTTCTTTAAGTTATAGAGTTCAGGGGTATGTGAATGTTCCTGCACTCTGCTCTTTCCCTTACTTCTGTGGAAATCGGTCCCAGCCAAGTAGGTGATGCCACCCTGGATGCAGTCTCGGCTTCCTGGCTCTCTGGATCACTGTGCTTCTGGGGTCCACACCATTGACTAATGGACAAGTAACCCACCGGTCTTCAGCTTCTGTCCAAGCTTCCTTCCCCGACACTTTCTTTCTCCCTTTCCTCTCCCTGTTTGCTCACTACTCTAACCCTCCCCCAGTCAGAAATGATGGGTCACAGCCTAAGTCTGGCCCCTCTGTGCTCTTCATTCTGGTCAGGGCTTGGAATGAGTATGGATGCATTGGGTGTTCTCAGCATAGAATCCTCACTACTCCTCAGACATGGCATTGAAATTGGTGTAAGGCCAATACCACTTGTGGCAGCAAGACCACAGGGGCGCCACAGTAGCACACACAGCGAGCAGAGCAGGGCAGAGGTGGATGGATCTGTAGCACAAAAACAGGCAGGAAGAGGTATATTTTAGACTAGAGTGAGAACTGGGTCAACTGATCCCAATAGCAACCCCACTCAGCCAGTCTGAGACCAAGGGGGTGTTCTTCTACTGTATGGCATTTTTTTTTTACGATAGACTGGTCCTTCATAGAAAACTAGTGTAATCCAGTGTGTCCTTGAATACTGAAACTGAGTATCTGATTCAGTGTCTCCCCCCATATCAACACTGAGCAGCTGTCAGGTAAGTGCAGATAAAGGACCCCGACAGCCAATAGCCCCCATTGTAGTCAATGATAGGATTTTCCACCTTTAAAGGACCCCACTTATTGGGATTACATGGCTGTTTCTCTTTTATACCCTAAATATAGCTCTACCACAAATAATGAAGCACGAAAAAAGAAAAGAACACCGCAGAGTGAGGAAGATGCCTCCACCATCATCAAAGCTCCCAAAGGACCTGGGAGCCCAACAGAAGGCAAGATCAGAAGAAAGAGGAACAGGGAAAAAGAAGAAGATGCGGGGTGCCGAAGTGAGGATGTATACTATGACCCCCCCCCAAATCCACACTGAGCAGCTGTCAGGTAAGTGCAGATCTAAGACACAGAGCCAATAGCCCTGATTATATGCAATGACAGGATTTTACACCTTTAACCCCTTGCCGACATAGATCGTTGTACAACGTCCTGTGTTTCTGCTCGTTCCCGAAACAGGATGTTGTACAACGTCCTGGCAGGTTTGAGCTTGCTGCAGCTTCTGTGAGTGGGGTCACTCAGGTGTCACAGTAGCTGCTGCTCTGTGACAGCCTGTAGTTGACCCCACAGGGGGTGGATTAACCCCCCCATGCCCAGGACCCCTCGATCGGCAGTGTAAAAGTGAAACTGCCGATCGGAGCAAATCATAGGGATTCACCCCTCTAGATCTGATTGGAGCTCTCCAATCAGATCTGGAGGGGCGGATCGGCAAGTGTCCTCCCCCTCCTCAGTCCCCTCCAGCTCCAGGACTTTACAGGGGCCCCCCCGTCCCCCCACCCCCCTCTATTATTATGTATCTGCCGGCGAGCTGCACCCGCAGGTGCGCCCGCCGGTCACACTGCCTGGTCCCCTCCTGCAGTGCCCACCCAGGCAGCCCCCCACCTCCGGGCCCTGTGTTCTGGCCCCCCCTCACCTCCTCCGGCGGGCTGCACACGCCGGTGCACCCGCCGCTGCGCCTCCTCTCTCTGCTCCGGTCGGTGGCCCTGCCTCCTCTCCCGGCCTCCTCCTCATCATCATCGGTGGATCGAGAGGGAGGTATGTATGTATGTATCAATGAATTGATGGATGGATGGGTGAATGGATAGATGGATGGGGGGTGCATGTGTGGACGTGAGTGTGCATAGACGTGTGCGTGCATAGACGTGTGCGTGGATGTGTGCATAGACGTGTGCGTAGACGTGTGCGTGCATAGACGTGTGCGTGCGTGGATGTGTGCATAGATGGATGTGTGCGTGGACGTGTGCGTGGATGTGCATGCGTGGATGTCAGCGTGCGTGCGTGGATGTCAGCGTGCGTGCGTGGACGTCAGCGTGCGTGGATGTGGATGTGCGTGCGTGGATGATGGGTGCATAGGTGGATGGATGGGTGCAACAAGGGATCAAGTGTCCTCTTGTTGTAGTCTCTGGGATCATAGTCATGGTGCACTGTATGACAGATCATTGTCATACAGTGCACCATAACTCTGACCCCAGAGGCTGTAGGAAGAGACACTTGATCCCTTGCTGCAGTGTCTGGATTGAGCAGAGGCGATCGGGCGTCGTGGGACCTTCGTTGTGGACTACGTCGTAGGCGATCGAGCGTCGTGGGACCTTCGTTGTGGACTACGTCGGATCTTTATAATAAAGATGGAGTCCGAATTTTGTTTGTTTTTTTTTCAAATAAAAATATTTTTCTCTGGTGTATTTTTTTGACCATTTACTAGAGATTCCTAATGGCCGGGTCTAACATTGGCCCGACATTATGAATCTCGGGCTTAGTGCCAGCTGCCAATAAAAAAGCTGGCATTAACCCCTTTATTACCCAGTTTGCCACCGGCACCAGGGCAACTGGAAGAGTCAGGGTACAGCGCCAGAAAATGGCGCTTCAATGAATGTGCCATTTTCTGGGGTGGCTGAGGGCTGCAATTCGCAGCATGGGGGGCCCAGAACGCTTGGGCCTTCCATGCTGCGGATTCCAGCCCCAGCTGCCTAGTTGTACCTGGTTGGACCAAAAATATGGCGGAGCCCCACGCCATTTTTTTCTAGAATTAGTTCTAGAAAAAAAAGGCTTTGCTGTATTTTTGGTTGCAAGCCAGGTACAATGAGGCAGCTGGGGGTTGCTGGCAGTCTGTAGCTGCCAAGTTGTACCTGGCTGGACCAAAAATATGGCGGAGCCCCACGCCATTTTTTTTCTAGAATTACCGTATATACTCGTGTATAAGCCGACCCGTGTATAAGCCGACCCCCCTACTTTTGCCCCCAAAACCTGGGAAATCTATTGACTCGTGTATAAGCCGAGGGTGGACCCTAGCACAAGTATACAGCCCCCAGCAGTGTGGTATACACCAGTCCCAGAGGTAGATACAGCAGCCCCAGTGGTAGTATACACGCAGCCCCAGTAGTATATACAGCCCCAGTGGTATATACAGCCCCAGTGGTAGTATAGACGCAGCCCTAGTAGTATATACAGCCCCAGTGGTAGTATATACAGCCCCAGTGGTAGTATACAGGGCCCCAGAGGTATATACAGCCCCAGTGGTAGTATATACAGCCCCAGTGGTAGTATATACAGCCCCAGTGGTAGTATACAGGGCCCCAGCAGTATATACAGCCCCAGTGGTTTATACAGCCCCAGTGGTAGTATATACAGCCCCAGTGGTAGTATACAGGGCCCCAGAGGTATATAGCAGCCCCAGTGGTAGTATATACAGCCCCAGTGGTAGTATATACAGCCCCAGTGGTAGTATACAGGGCCCCAGCAGTATATACAGCCCCAGTGGTTTATACAGCCCCAGTGGTAGTATATACAGCCCCAGTGGTAGTATACAGGGCCCCAGAGGTATATAGCAGCCCCAGTGGTAGTATATACAGCCCCAGTGGTAGTATATACAGCCCAGTGGTAGTATACAGGGCCCCAGCAGTATATACAGCCCCAGTGGTTTATACAGCCCCAGTGGTAGTATATACAGCCCCAGTGGTAGTATACAGGGCCCCAGAGGTATATAGCAGCCCCAGTGGTAGTATATACAGCCCCAGTGGTAGTATATACAGCCCCAGTGGTAGTATACAGGGCCCCAGCAGTATATACAGCCCCAGTGGTTTATACAGCCCCAGTGGTAGTATATACAGTCCCAGTGGTAGTATACAGGGCCCCAGAGGTATATAGCAGCCCCAGCGGTAGTATACAGGCAGCCCCAGTAATGCAGGGCCCCCCCAGCGTCTCTCCGGTCACCTGTAAAGGAAACTATACTTATCACAGTGCTCTGTCCGCGCCCGCTCGCACCCGCTCGCAGCTGCCGACCGCGATCCTCCATCTTGCGTCTTCTTTCTTCCTGTTTCCTGTGCTCGTCGCAGGGAATGACGTCATTGCCCGCGACGAGCACAGAAACAGGAAGAAGACGCAAGATGGAGGATCGCGGTCGGCAGCTGCGAGCGGGCGCGGACAGCGGGCGCGGACAGAGCACTGTGATAAGTATAGTTTCCTTTACAGGTGACCGGAGAGACGCTGGGGGGGTCCTGCATTACTGGGGATGCGGGGGCTGCTGTATGCCGATGTATACATCGGTATGTACCGATGTATACATCGGTATACAGCACTAACTCGCGTATAAGCCGAGGGGGGTACTTTTCAGCCCAATTTTTGGGCTGAAAAACTCGG
This sequence comes from Allobates femoralis, assembly GCA_033576535.1. Taxonomy (NCBI): domain Eukaryota; kingdom Metazoa; phylum Chordata; class Amphibia; order Anura; family Aromobatidae; genus Allobates; species Allobates femoralis. Next base: position 80,045,777 of record JARQOC010000007.1, read on the forward strand.
CTTATACGCGAGTATATACGGTAGTCCTAGAAAAAAAATAAAAATGGACTTCGCTGTATTTAGATGCATAGTGAACACTTTGAACCCCCAGGTACTTCACAAATTGATCAGTGAAAATGAAAAAAGAACATTTGTGTGAAAAAAAAGTACTTTTTCCTTCTTACGGATCAATTTGTGAAGCACCTGGGGGTTCAAAGTGCTCACTATGCATCTAGATGCATTCCTTGGGGGGTCTAGTTTCCAAAATGGGGTCACTTGTGGGGGGAGCTCCAATGTTTAGGCACACAGGGGCTGTCCATACGCGACATGGTGTCCGCTAATAATTCCAATTGTTAGCGGACACCATGATGGGTACGGAGAGCCCCTGTGTGCCTAAACATTGGAGCTCCCCCACAAGTGACGCCATTTTGGAAACTAGAGCCCCCAGGGGACTTATCAAGATGGGTGGTGCGCATTTTGAACCCCCAGGTGCTTCACAAATTAATCCGTAAAAATGAAAAATGTACTTTTTTTTTTTCCACAAAAATTTTCTTTTTTCATTTTTACAGATTAATTTAATTAATCAGTTGAAGCGTTCCAGAGTTATTACCTCAGAAAGGGACACTGGTCAGAATTGACAAAAATGGCCTGGTCATTAGGGTCAAAATAGGCCCGGGGGTGAAGGGATTAAAGGACCCTACTTATTGGGATTACATGGCTGTTTCTCTTTTATACCCTTAAATATAGCTCCACCACAAATAGATGACGCGCAAAAAAATAGAACATCGCAGAGTGAGGGAGATGCTTCCACCATAATCAAAGCTTCCAAAAGACCTGGGAGCCCGACAGAGGACAACATCAAGAGAAAGAGGACCAGGAAAGAAGAGGTGGGGGACAGATCTGTGGATAGATTCAGTGTCTCCCCCCATATCAACACTGAGCAGCTCTCAGGTAAGTGCAGATAAAAGACCCTGAGAGCCAATAGCCCTGATTATACTCAATGACAGGATTTTCCACCTTTAACAGCTTCATGACCCGGGAATTTTTCGTTTTTCATTTTCGTTTTTTGCTCCCCTGCTTCCAAGAGCCATAACTTTTTTATTTTTCCGTCAATATAGACATATGACGGCTTGTTTTTTGCGGGACGAGTTGTACCTTCAGATGCAATCATTTATTTTACCATATAGTGTACAGGGAAATTGCAAAAAAAATTCTAAATGTAGTGAAATTGCAAAAAAAGTGCAATGACACGTTTGCTTTTTGGGTATTTTAATTGCCATGTTCACTATATGGTAAAACTGACATGACAGGGTGATGCCTCGGGTTGGTACGAGTTCGTAGACACCCAACATGTATACCTTTACTGGTATCTAGGTGGTGAAAAAAAACAAAAACTGACTTTCTGCGCCATGTTCTGCGACCCGTAGCGTTCTCATTTTTCGGGATCTGGGGCTGTGTGACAGCTTATTTTTTGCGTCTTGAGCTGACGTTTCTCATGATACCATTTTTGAGGGGATCCGCAGTTTTGATCGTTCGATATTGCATTTTATAGCAATGTTGCGGCGACCAGAAAAACTGAATTTTGGCGTTTGGACCATTTTTTCCGTTTTATATATATATATCTATATATATATATATATATATATATATATATATATATATATATATATATATAGGGTTTTTTTTTTTACAGGTTTTTAAAAACTTAATTTTTTCATTGATTCTTATTTTTACACTGCCTCTTTAAGAGGCACCTTGCTGCACAGTCCGATCGCTTCTGGGAGAGACAGATGAGCTGCAGCTCATCTGTATCTCCCAGAATCGCAGACCTGTTGTGGTTGGCAGCGCCTGCCAACCACAGCAGGAAACTGTGCTCTGACAGGATCCGGGGTCTAGCCGGGACCCCGGGCTGTCATGTGAGCGCCGGAGATCCAGCGATACTATCGCGGGATCTCCGGAGCAGGCGGGGAACAGCGCGTTCCCCGCCGCGGCCGCCTTGGATCCCGCTGTCAGTGATTGACAGCGGGATAAAAGGGGTTAACAGCGCCGATTGGATCCCGGATCCGATCAGAGCCGTTAGCCCGACATCTCAGCTGATGACATCAGCTGAGATGTCGGCTGTTTGATGTGAGCTCCGCGCTGGAGCTCACATCAAACACCCCTTACCCGCCCATGATGTTGTATAACGTCATAGGTCGGGGAGGGGTTAAAGGACCCTACATATTGGGATTACATGGCTGTTTCTCTTTACCCCTATAGTGCAAAAAAAGAGAATAACATGGCAGAGAGAAGGAAATGACTCCATTATCAAAGCTTCTAAAAGACCTGGGAGCCCGATAGATTACCAGATCAGGGGAAAGAGGACCAGGGTAGAAGAGTTGAGGGACAGATCTGTGGATAGATTCAGTGTCCCCCCACATACCAACACTGAGCAGCTGTCAGGTGAGTGCAGATAAAAGACCCCGAGAGCCTATAGCCCCCATTGTAGTCAATTACAGGATTTTCCGTCTTTATATGACCCCACTTATTAGGATTACATGGTTGTTTCTCTTTTGAACAACCCTAATATTGTTTACCCCTGTGTTGTAATTCCTGTAGGAGGCCACATTTGCATTATATAGAAATATTACATTGTTACTGCAGAAATATGGTGGGCTCCAGTAATGGTATTTGTATGAAGCCCCTTACACAGGGGCGTAACTTCCGAAATTGCAGAGGTCGCGACTGCCACAGGGCCCTGCAAGGTTGGGGGCCCAACCGCCCTGCAGAGAAGCAGCCGGCTCCTGTCAGTGGCAGAGGAACTGCGCTGTTCCTGTACTTTGAAATACGAGTGGCCGGGCAGCGCTGGAGCAGACTGCAATGGCAGTGGGAGGTCATGTGCCCCCGCTCATTAGGCTCATGTAAAATGCACTGCATCCCCCTGTCCATCACCTCTCAGCACTGAAGCTGGCACTGAGATGTGGGCGAGGGAGTGGCACATATTACATGAGCCTAAGTATACTCACTACTCAATATTTGAGTTCAGATTAATTGTACCGAATACCTGTTACTATTCCAGTATTCGTAACAAATAACAAACTTACTACAAGTGAATGAGGAACTCAAGGATTTTCTGGAAGATTTCTCGAGTTCCCCATTGACTTGCATTAGGTTCGTTATTTGTGATGAATACTGGAATAGCTCTTAGTATTCGGTACGAATAATCCAAACTCGAATATTTTACTATTCACTCAACACTAGAAAATAAGCATGAAGAATTTATCAAGACATAGACTATAAGCCAGTGATGGCGAACCTATGACACGCGTGTCAGCACTGACACGCGTAGCCATTTTCAGTGACACGCGGCCGCCGGAGAAACTAGACTCGCTATTTGGATAAAAACCACAGACACAGACACAGCAGCAAAAAACTGTTGCGAGTCGGGTTTCCGACACGGCAATGCGAGCGCTTTCCGAGACATCTGCAATTTGTAAATCTCACACTACTCGCTATTACTCGCTTCCCCATTCATTAACATTGGACTCGCTAGACTAGCAACGAGTAGCGAGTCCCGGGCTCGGACTCGCTAGACTAGAGTCAAGCGATTCGGAGTTAGGACTCGCCCATCACTAACTACAGCTGAGGAAAAAAAAATGTGCTGGAGGTCTGTAGCCAGTACAGCAGAGCTCCGGCACAGAGCATCTAGTCCTGGGACTTCCGGTAAGCGGAACTTCTGGCTGGCGCAGCAGGGAGCAGCGGAACGCTGCGGGGGACGCATATCTGAGGCCCTGTGATCGCTGTCTGGAGGTCTGTCTGGAGGTCCAGTGATTACTACAGCAACCATCCTCCAGTGAAAGGTTCTGGGCAGAATCTGGGGTGTCATGAATGTGTGATTGGCCATTTCTGAGATAAGTGAGGGGGAGGCTGGAAGAGGCCTGTGCTATGGGTGCCGTTTCCCGCCATTAATTTACATAAGGAACGCCATCTTGCAGCATAGTACAGACTGCATTTCACCCTATTAATCCCTATTTCTGCTTATTAACTCTGCCCTTTCCTAAAAGACAGTTAACCCCTAATTGCCTGCAGGGCTGTCTATAAATCTTCTGTCACTGCCCCTCTTATGGAGAAGCCAAAAAAACCAAGGTTAAGTAAAGGAAGTGGTAGTAGCAGTAGCCGACCCTTTCAGGAGACATGGACTGAGATGTATGGCATTATAGAAAAAAATGGCAGATCATTTTGCGTTCTATGTAGTGAAACGGTAGTAAGCAGAACGTGGAATATAAATAGACATTTTGACAGATAACCTTAGTAGCGCTTGCTTGGCCTTGAAGTGTACAAAATACCAACCTTCAATTGAAGATTTAGCCAATGAAATTCAGCAACAAAAAAGTCACTAAATCAGTGATGGTGAACCTGTGGCAGTGTGGCAGTCCAGCTGTTGCTGGACTGCCACAGGTTCGCCATCACTAGAAGAATTCCCCCTCCCTCTCACTTATCTTAGTTCATGACACCCCACACAGGTTAAATAACAGCAAGACCAACAAAAGAAACCAACTGACAGATTAACAAAGAAGTCACTAAGCAGGTAAGTTAAAGAATTATACATATTTGTTATTTAAACTATAAATATCGTAAAATTAGGGGTTTTTTTCTCAAGGTGACACACCTCGCGATTTATGCTCGGTTTTTTTGGCGAATTTTGACACACCAAGCTCAAAAGGTTGCCCATCACTGCTATAAGCCAATCATAATACATAATATGAGATCTAATCAAACCACATTTTTAATAATTAAATTCATAATTTATATTGAAAAGCATGTGAGTTATTCGTAATATTAAAAAGCTTCTCTATAAATATATTTTTGGAGAAAGTCTGTTGCTTTGGGTTTGCAATGGCACATTTACTTACATACAGTACTGCTGTGGTTGATTGTTCCAGAAACCTAAATTAGAGCAAAGATTGTGATATTTAATAGAGGAATAAAGACAAATCAAATGAACAATGAAAGTTGAAGTCTATATAAGAAGTCAGATAATGCAACAATATGGAGATTGTGTTGCATAAAATATTATGTTCACATACAGATATTGGATATCTCACATTGTATTTCTGTTCTCTCCACCAGATACAACCTCATTAATCTCGCTTCATTGTGACGGGACTGGAGAGCTTCATATTCCACCGAATCATTGGAGAGGGCGCTTATGGTAAAGTAAGTACTAGGAATTGTGGTGAGGTCTTCCTCATGGGTGTGATGTGGAGCAGTAATATGACTCTAGGAGCCTTCCTCCTACTTCATATCTTCTCATCACATCTCATGGCAGGACAGGCCTTTCCTCCAGTTCTAATGCTCTGTGTCTTCCAGGTCATGTTGGCCACACATCGGGCCAGCCAACAACAAGTGGCGGTGAAGATGGTAAAGAAGAGGTACCTACTCCATGCCCCAGAAGATGATGTCCTGACAGAGCGAGACATCCTGAAGATGACAAGAGAGAGTCCATTCACTACTCAGGCTCATGCCGCCTTCCAGACTCCGGTAGGAAGCTCATAATACAACAGTTTTGTGTCATCTATGTCTTAAACGATGCTAATCTATGTGTCAGTCTGTGCGCAATAGTCATCTAGTTCACATCCATAGTAATTATTATATACACTAGATGCAGACCCGAAGCTGTGGCATCGGGAGGGCGCTGATGTCATGATAGGGGTGGTGGCCATCTCTTTCCCCCCTGTGCTGTCTTCTCCCCTTGGTGTTCTCTCCTTTGAGCTGTCTCCTCCCTGTGCGCTGTCTTTTTTCCCTCGTGCTCTCTCCACCCCTGTGCTCTCTTCTCCCCTTATGTATTCTCTCCTTTGAATTGTCTTCTCCCTGTTCACTCTCCCCCCTGTGTGCTGTCTTCTCCCCCTGTGTAGTGTTCCTCTCCCCTGTTTGCTGTCTCCCTTCCCCCTGCATGCTCTCTTCTCCCCCTGTGTGTTGTCTCTCCCTTGTGCTGTCTCATCCCTTCTGTGCGTCGCCCCTCTCCTGGGGCAAAAGTAAAATTAAAACAAAAGTATGTAAAAGAAAACACTACACTGCTGGAGTGGGGGCATATAGGCTGCTGGGATGGGATCACATACATTGCTTGGGGGAGGCACATACACTGTTAGGGTGGGGGAAATAGGCTGCTGAGATAGGGTCATGTATATTGATAGGGAGAGGCACATACATTGCTGGGATGGGGCACATAGACTGGGATGGGGCATATACACTGTTGGGATGGAAGCACATAGGATGAGATATGGGCACGCATACTGCTGGGATGAGGAATATAGGCTGGGATGGGGGCACATACACTGCTGGGATGAAGGCACATAGGCTGGGATGGGGCACTTACACTGGTGGGGTGGTTTCACAAAGGCTGCAGTGGGGACACAGGCTGCTGGGGGTGGCACATACACTGCTGGGGCAAGTACATAGGCTGGGGGCACATAGGCTGCTGGGGTGGGGACACATAGGCTGGGGTGGGGGCACAGGCTGCTGGGGGCACCTAGGCTGGGGTGGGGGCACATAGGCTTCTGTGGGCAGCATAAGGGCTGATGGGCCTGGGGGGCACATACACTGCTAGGGGGCACACAGGCTGGGGTGGAGGTGCACAGGCTGGATTTGGGGCACAGGTTGCAGGGGGGCGGCATATACACTGCTAGGGGTACTTAGGCTGGGGGCACATAGGCTACTGGGGGGCATGTAGGCTGTTGGGGGGCACATTGGCTAGGGTGGGAGCACAGGCCACTGGGGGGCACATAGGCTGTGGTGGGGGCACAGGCTGCTGAGGGGCACATAGGCTGGGGTGGGGGCACAGGCTGCTGGCAGGCACAGAGACTGCTGGGTGGGGCGGCTCATGTTTTGCTGCGGAGAGCAAAATGACCTGTGGGGATGTCACAATCATGTGATCAGTCACTTGCACTTGGCTCTGCCCATAACATCGTCACAGGTCCTGACAGCAGGCCAGCCTGGCACCACCACGTGGCTTATTTGCATGTGCATGCAAATTAGCCATGTTGACTGATAGCTTGACTCAACACAGGCCCTGCACATGGGCAATGAGATAGGAGGATACGATTACACCAGAAGTAGATGACAGATGCCTCAAGGCAATTATATATATAGACTAGCTGTAGAGCATACTGTATATTCATCTCTACAGAGTAAGTCATGTATAGTATCTTATTTGTAACTCACTCAAGAGCCTTTTGATAAACGACATTATTGGTTTTTCCTTTCAGTGCAGTTCCAACTCTTGAACAGGCCACGAGGAGGGGGGGGCTATATGTGGCTATGTGGAGGGGTGGGGCTATGAATGGGGTGTGGCTACCAGTGGGGCGGGGCAATGATACATACACACATACATACACTCAGCTTTATATAGTAGATGTCACCTAGAAGAACATTGATTGCAACCATTGCCCCATATCTAGAATATTCCATTAACTCCTATTATCTCCTCTCTTTTATTACAGGACCACGTATTCTACGTAATGGAATATGTCAGTGGAGGAACCCTTAGAAACTGCATAACAAATAATGGCCCGTTGCCCATTACAGTCATCAGGTAAGACAAAGCGTCATATGTTAAATGGAGACAATGGTTGTCCGGCATATTCAGATTTAGGTCATTACTAGATGTGGGCCTGATGCTATAGCATGGGCAGGGCAGTGACATCACAATAGGGCGGGCTCTGTGGTGCTAGGGTTGGCGGCTATCTCTCCACCTCCCTGTGCGCTCGCCCCCTGTGCATTCTCTACCCCCGTGTGTTGTCTCCTTTGCACTATCTCTGTCCCCCTGTGTACTGTCTGCTTCCTATTGCTCTCTCTGCCCCCTCCCTGTGCACTCTCTGCCCCCATACACTCTCTCTCTGCTTCCCCTGTGTGCTCTCTCTCCCCAATGTGCTCTCTCTGCCCTACTGTGCACTCTCCCTGCCCCTCTGTGTGCTCTCTCTCTGCTCTCCTTAGAGCTGTCTTTCTTCCCCCTGTGCTCTGTCCACCCCTGTGCTGTCTTCTCCCCTTGTGTCTTCTCTCCTTAGATTTGTCTTCCTCCTGTGCACTCTCCCCCCTTTGAGCTGTTCCTCTCCACTTGTATGCTCTCTCTTTGCTCCCCCTGTGCAATCTCTCTCTGCCCCTCTGTGTGCTCTCTCTCTGCTCTCCTTAGAGCTGTCTCCCTGTGCGCTGTCTTTCTCCTCCCTGTGTGCTGTCTTCTCACCCTTTGTACTGTCTCTCTCCACCTGTGCACTCTCCCCCCTTTGAGCGGTCTCTCTCCACCTGTGTGCTCTCTCTTTGCTCCCCCTGTGCAGTCTCTCTCTGCCCCCCGTGCTCGCTCTCTTCTAACCCTGTGTGCACTTTCTCTGCCCCCCTGTGTGTGCTCTCTCTGCCCCCCCCCCCAATCTTGTGTGGAGACCGGGAGAGTGCAGAGACTGGGAGAGGGAGGAGAGCATGTAGAGACCGGGAGAGGGAAGGGGAGCATGCGGAGATCGGGTGAGGGGAGCAGAGTGTGTGGAGACCAGGGTAGGGGACCGAAGCATGTGGAGACCAGGGGAGGGGTGCACAGTGTGCGGAAACTGTAATCGGAGGAGGGGAGCTTTCAGAGACCGTGGGAGGGCAGCATGCTGAGTCCGAGCTTGGGGAAGGGAAGCGGAACGTGCGGAGACCAGGACCGAGGGAGGGGAGCGGAGCATACAGAGACTGGGACCAGCAGAGGGGAGGGAGCAGGGTGTGCAGAGACCAGGAACTGGGGGAGGGGAGCAGAGCATACTAAGACCGGGGAAGATGCTGTCTGTACCTGCTCTCGACTCCGTATTTGCTAAAGGACCTTTGCTGATGTGACGGTAATGTGATCTGTGACTGCGTCATGACCGTGACATCACCACAGCTCCTGTAAGCAATGAGAGGCAGAGGTGAGTCGGAGGCGTGCGGCAGGAGGGAGAGGCAGAGAGAGGTGGGGGGGCGGCGTATTCAGTGTCGGTTTCGTTTGTCACTTCTGCTGCCAGTGGTTGCCATATTCGGATACTCATCACTTAGGTATCTGAATATGGTGACCGGAACTTGTTCTGTCCTCTGACTAATCAGAGGATAGGAGTACACTTTGACGGTGTAAGTTGATGATGGACGGGATAGGTCAATTATATATAGAGATCAGTCTCTTAGTTTAGTGGATGAAATATTGAATGTTGATGGTTTTATTTTTTTCTCATTAGATTCATGGCAGCTGAGATAATCTGTGGTCTGCAGTATCTGCACAGAGAAGACATCATCCACAGGTAGGTGCAGCATGTCTTCTGTTGGTATAAATAGTCCTATACCACATCTAATGCCCTCTATAGACACTGATCTCAGGCCACAATGTGGTCTCCAGTCCAGTTAATATAATACATTTGGTATTTTATAATCTTTTTCCTCTACTAGAGACCTAAAACCAGAGAACATATTGCTGGAGTCCACTGGGCACTTGAAGATCACTGATTTCGGTCTTTCCGTGATTAACATCGATTGCGATACAAAGGCTCCAGGACTGGTCGGGACCTATCCATACATGGCTCCTGAGGTGAGAAATCATATACATATCACTAAGTTATCACTGTGTACAAGACTGGACATCTCCATGTCTTCGGCTGTCTGGACAATGTTCTTATTGTCTTCTTTGCGTCTTTTCAGATTCTTCAAGGAAAGCCCTATGGCAAAGCTGTGGACTGGTACTCTGCTGGTGTGATGCTGTATGAGATGGCAACGGGCACTTATCCATCTTTTACATGTAATGGGAGAAATGATCCCATCTTCCCAAGAGACATGTACCCTGAACTGAAATCCATCATAAAGGGGGTGAGTATAAAGACACATCTCAGTCATAAAGTGGCTGAATATAATGATAACACAACAATGAAAATGGAAAATGACTGGACTAAATACTAACCTTCAATATGTTTCCAGCTCTTGGATAAGTCACGAAAGAGACGGCAAGACTTTGCAAACAACATCAGGGATCATCCCTTTTTCAAGCGGATCAAGTGGGAAGGAATGCAGCTATTTGCGAGCAAGATCAGGCATCATCCAATATTCGACGAGATCAACTGGAGAGAAATGGAGAGAGGCAGAGCTCGTCCACCATTCATACTACCTCCTGTGAGTATAATCCAGAGAAGATGGTGTCAGCAGTACAGTTATTCTATTGTGTGTCTTCTTTATGAACACTGATTCATGTCTCTTCCCTCCGCAGCCACAATAATAACATCTGACATAATGCAAGGTGTCATGTCCTTCACCGAAATCCGTAAGCCAAGGATTGGCGACTCAGATCAGGAAATCTTCCGCCAATTCTCATTTGATAATGGCAGATGGAGAGTCAAAAGGCAAAAACCAAGACTAGTACAAACACCAGAACAACCTCATCACAGGTAAGAAAATGGGATGGGGATAGGGGGCATTAAAGGAAAACTGTCAGGTCTAAAATCCATGTGTAACTACTATCATTTTCTGACTCCTCTCTCTAAGCTCTCTCTATTGATGTATTTCTATTACCTATACTCCCCTCCTATCTTCTGTAAACTTCAAAATAAAAGATGAATTCCCTCTGTCACTCAGTGAGTTCTCTGCTGCCCACTCCCACTCAATGATTGAATATTCATGCATCATTACACTGTCCTGCCTTCTCTCTGACCTGTCTGTTGTGTGACTCATTCACTGCAGACAGAGAAGGAAGGGGGAGTTTAGCTGCAGCTCTTCATGTCATTGTGTGTATGAGACATATGTGCAGTCTGAGATATTTCTATGTGATTATAAGAACATTTGATCATTTGCTCAGCAGATACACACATTACATGTCTGCAGGAAAACCAAAGTTCATATAATCACATAGAAATTTTACAGGCTGCAGCACAAAACACCTCCCCCTCCCAGCCCTGAGCACAGAGGGGAGGGCGTGAACACAAGCCTGGATGAGTGTGGATATTTAAATAACACTAAGGCTGCGTTCACACATTTGCATATTTTGCTGCGCTTTTTTGCGCGCGCTTTTTGCCGCGTATTTCGGCCGCGCAAAAAAGTGCAACAAAATACGCAGGGGCTTTCACACACTGCGCTTTCTTTACTCCAGAAAGCGCAGTGATGTCACAGAGGGGAGGAAGAATATTGCTTCCTCTTCCCCTCTGTGACAGCTGTGGCCGCCCCATCAGACTTCACAGTGTATTAATATACACTGTGAAATCTAAATTAAATAAAGCGAGTGTCTGAAAAATAAAAAAGAATGAATACTTTACCTCTCCGATGCCTTCTCCCGCTGTCTGGTCTCCGGTTCCAAGTGAGATGTGTTCTGCCAGGACCTGTGGTGACGTCAGAGGGGCGTTCCCGGGCGTTCCCAGCGCTGATTGGCTGCTCGGGGTCATGTGATATGTATCACATGACCGCAAGTGCCCGGGAACGCCCCTCTGACGTCACCACAGGTCCTGGCAGAACACATCTCACTTGGAACTGGAGATCAGACAGCGGGAGAAGGCGTCGGACAGGTGAAGTATTCATCTTTTTTATTTTTCAGACACTTGCTTTTGTTTAATTTAGATTTCACAGTGTATATTAATACACTGTGAAGTCTAATGGGGCGGTCACAGCTGTCACAGAGGGGAGGAGGAAGCAGGATTCTTCCTCCCCTCTGGGAGAATATGCAGAAGTAGCTGATATGTCAATTCTTTACGGAGCTGCGCTTTCTCCCTGAAAACGCACTGCGTATTTTTGCGCAATGTCTGCACTGCAAAGTGAATTTCACATTCACTTTGCTGGCAGACAAAAGGCACATTGCGTATTTTGAAAAGCGCGCGTAAAAAAGCGCAGCAAAATACGCAAATGTGTGAACGCAGCCTGATGGTGGGTTTACACACACCAACTTATCTGTCCAACTTCTGACCAACTTGCTGGTTGCAGTGAAATCATGGACACATTGTTCCATTTGTACACAGCCACAAGATAGAACAATGTGTCCATGATTTCACTGCAACCAGCAAGTTGGTCAGAAGTTGGACAGATAAGTCGGTGTGTGTAAACCCACCATAATACAGCAGCCGGACTATTTGGTTGGAAATATAATGGAGAGGACGAATGCACCAGCTCCTTGCAGAGAATGAAGATGCTGATAACATGGAAAGTAGAAAGTGCACAATGGTTTTACATGTTTTTAAAAGGTCGTCCCAGGCGCTATTCAAGGGTAATATTAGTATCATACTGAAAAATGACCTGACAGTGTCCCTTTAAACCTAGTCTCTCCATCTCCTGCCCTAGAATCAGTCAGCAGAGTGTAGTGAGGAGAGCTCCTATAGACTGCTGATGGCTCACAGGGCCAAACCGGGAGACGCTTTCCCAGTAGGGTAACACCATTTCATGTGGCCTATTAAGATCAAAGTTATTTCTAATATAATGTCTCTCCTGACAGGACATTTACCGGCATTGTGAAGGACATCTACCACGAGATCTGGAGGAGGGTAAAATGGTGGAAGTAACCGAATATCCAGGACAGAAGAATAACATAGAATTATAAGTTAGATGCTCTGCAGGACAGAAGCATAATATAGAATTATAAGTTAGATGCTCTGCAGGACAGAAGCATAATATAGAATTATAAGGTTAGATGCTCTGCAGGACAGAAGCATAATATAGAATTATAGGTTAGATGCTCTGCAGGACAGAATAATATAGAATTATAGGTTAGATACTCTGCAGGACAGAATAATATAGAATTATAGGTTAGATGTTCTGCAGGCCGGAGAATAATATAGAATTATAGGTAAGATGCTCTGCAGGGCAAAGCATAATATAGAATTATAGGTTAGATGCTCTGCAGGACAGAATAATATAGAATTATAGGTTAGATACTCTGCAGGACAGAATAATATAGATTATAGGTTAGATTCTGCAGGCAGAATAATATAGATTATAGGTTAGATGTCTGCAGGGCAGAATAATATAGAATTATAGGTTAGATGCTCTGCAGGGCATAAGCATAATAAGAATTATAGGTTAGATGCTCTGCAGGACAGAATAATATAGAATTATAGGTTAGATGTTCTGCAGGCCGGAGAATAATATAGAATTATAGGTTAGATGCTCTGCAGGACAGAAGCATAATATAGAATTATAGGTTAGATGCTCTGCAGGACAGAATAATATAGAATTATAGGTTAGATGTTCTGCAGGACAGAATAATATAGATTTATAGGTTAGATGCTCTGCAGGACAGAAGCATAATATAGAATTATAGGTTAGATGCTCTGCAGGCAGAAGCAAAATAGAATTATAGGTTAGATGCTCTGCAGGACAGAATAATATAGAATTATAGGTTAGATGTTCTGCAGGGCCGGAGAATAATATAGAATTATAGGTTAGATGCTCTGCAGGATAGAAGCATAATATAGAATTATAGGTTAGATCAGGGGTCTCAAACTCGCGGCCCCTGGGCCGCAAGCGGCCCGCCACGCTCCCCAGTGCGGCCCGGGGCACCATGAAAGAAAAATGCATGCCCCGGGCCATTATATATGCAGCCGCCGCGGTACCGCTTTACTATGACTACTGTGACAGGTACCGCCGGCTCAGCTCACACAAGCGCCTTCGCGCCAGTACATTCACGGAAGCAGGCGGCCGGCGGACCAATCAGAAGCCGCCTGTGACGTCACAGGAGGCTTCTGATTGGTCCGCCGGCCGCCTGCTTCCGTGAATGTAGTGGCGCGAAGGCGCTTGTGTGAGCTGAGCCGGCGGTACCTGTCACAGTAGTCACAGTAAAGCGGTATACCGCGGCGCCTGCATATATAATGGCCCTGGGCATCAGGTGTGTATGAGTGAGTGTTAGAGAGAGAGTGTGAGTATGTGTGAGTGTATATGTGAGTGTGTATGTGTATAATAGTGAGTGTATTTGTGTGTATAATAGTGTGTGTATAATAGTGTTTGTGTATAATAGTGAGTGTAATTGTGTGTATAATAGTGTGTATGTGTATTATAGTGTGTATGTGTATAATAGTGTGTATGTGTATAATAGTGTGTATGTGTATAATAGTATGTATGTGTAAAATAGTGTGTGTGTGTGTATAATAGTATGTATGTGTATAATAGTGTGTATGTGTATAATAGTGTGTATTTGTGTGTATAATAGTGTGTATATGTGTATATAATAGTGTGTATGTATAATAGTGAGTGTATTTGTGTGTATAAGTGTGTGTGTATAATAGTGCGTATGTATAATAGTGAGTGTATTTGTGTGTATAATAGTGTGTGTGTGTATATAATAGTGTGTGTGTATAATAGTGTGTATTTGTGTGTATAATAGTGTGTATGTGTGTGTATAATAGTGTGTATGTGTATAATAGTGAGTGTATTGTGTGTATAATAGTGTGTGTGTGTGTGTATATAAATAGTGTGTGTGTATAATAGTGAGTGTATTGTGTGTATAATAGTGTGTTGTGTATAATAGTGATTAGTGTTTGTGTGTATAATAGTGTGTATGTGTATAATAGTGAGTGTATTGTTGTATAATATCTGATGTGTATTAGTGTGTTATAATACTGTGTGTATTGTGTGTATAATAGTGTGTGGGTATAATAGTGTGTATAGTTATGTATAATAGTGAGTGTATTTGTGTGTATAATAGTGTGTATGTGTATAATAGTGAGTGTATTTGTGTGTATATGTGAGTGTGTATGTGTATAATAGTGAGTGTATTTGTGTGTATAATAGTGTGTGTGTGTATAATAGTGTGTGTGTGTATAATAGTGTGTATTTGTGTGTATAATAGTGTGTATGTGTATAATAGTGAGTGTATGTGTGTGTATATAGTGTGTGTGTATAATAGTGTGTGTGTATAATAGTGTGTGTGTATAATAGTGTGTATTTGTGTGTATAATAGTGTGTATGTGTATAATAGTGAGTGTATGTGTGTGTATAATAGTGTGTGTGTGTATAATAGTGTGTGTGTATAATAGTGTGTGTGTATAATAGTGTGTATGTGTATAATAGTGAGTGTATTTGTGTGTATATGTGAGTGTGTATGTGTATAATAGTGAGTGTATTTGTGTGTATAATAGTGTGTGTGTGTATAATAGTGTGTGTGTATAATAGTGTGTATGTGTGTGTATAATAGTGTGTGTGTATAATAGTGTGTGTGTGTATAATAGTGTGTGTGTATAATAGTGTGTATTTGTGTGTATAATAGTGTGTATGTGTGTATAATAGTGTGTATGTGTATAATAGTGAGTGTATTTGTGTGTATAATAGTGTGTGTGTGTATAATAGTGTGTATAATAGTGAGTGTGTGTGTGTATAATAGTGTGTATGTGTATAATAGTGTGTATGTGTATAATAGTGAGTGTATTTGTGTGTATAATAGTGTGTGTGTAGTAATAGTGAGTGTATTTGTGTGTATAATAGTGTATGTGTATAATAGTGAGTGTATTTGTGTGTATAATAGTGGTTATGTGTATATAGGAGTATTTGGTGTATATGTGAGTTGTATGTGTATAATAGTGAGTGTATTTGTGTGTATAATAGTGTGTGTGTGTGTATAAGTGTGTGTGTGTGTATAATAGTGTGTATTGTGTGTAAATAGTTGTATGGTATAATAGTGATGTATGTGTGTGTATAATAGTGTTGTGTATAATGTGTATTTGTGGTTAAGGCTGGTGTGATAGTGTGTGTGTATAATAGTGAGTGTATGTGTTATAATAGGGTGTGTGTTGTGTATAATATGTGTGATAATAGTTGTATTGTGTGTATTAGTGTGTATGTGTATAATAGTGTGTAGTGTATATAGTAGTGTATTGTGTGTATATAGTGGTGTGTGTATAATAGTGTGTGTGTATAATAGTGTGTATGTGTATAATATGAGTGTATTTGTGTGTATAATAGTGTGTATGTGTTAATAGTGTATGTGTAATAGTGGTGTATTGTGTGTATAATAGTGTTGTGTGTATAATAGAGTGTTGTATGTGTGTATAATAGTGTGTGTTATAGTGTGTATGGTATAATAGTGAGTGTATTTGTGTGTATAATTGTGTAATAGTGTGTATTTGTGTGTATAATAGTGTGTATGTGTGTGTATAATAGTGTGTATGTGTATAATAGTGGTATTTGTGTGTATAATAGTGTGTATAATAGTGTGTATATAATAGTGGTGTAGTGTATAATATGTGAGTGTATTGTGTGTTATATATGAGTGTGTGTGTATAATATGTGTATTGATATAGTGTGTATTATGTGTGTATAATAGTTGATGTGTATAATAGTGTGTATGTGTATAATAGTGTGTGTTGTGTATATAATAGTGATGTTGTGTGTATAATAGTGTGTATTTGTGTGGTATAATAGTGTGTATGTGTTGTGATGATAATAGTGGTGTATGTGTATAATAGTGTGAGTGTAATTTGTGTGTAATATTATATGTGGTGTGTGTATAATAGTATTAATAGTGTGTATAATAGTGTGTATGTTGTATAATATGTGTGTATTGTTGTATAATAGTGGTGTTGTATATAGTGGTGGTGATAATAGTGTGATGTGTATAATAGTGTGTGTATGTGTATAATAGTGTGTATTGTGTATATAGTAGTGTTTGTGTGTATAATAGTGTGTATTGTGTATAATAGTGTGTATGTGTATAATAGTGAGTGTATTTGTGTGTATAATAGTGTGTATTGTATAATAGTGGTGTTGTGTATAATAGTGTGTATGTGTATAATAGTGAGTGTATTGTGTGTATAATAGTGTGTTGTTATAATAGTGTATGTGTGTTAATAGTAGTGTATTGTGTGTATAATAGTGTGTATGTGTATAATAGTGAGTGTATTTGTGTGTATAATAGTGTGTGTGTATAATAGTGTGTGTGTATAATAGTGTGTATTTGTGTGTATAATATGTGTGTATGTGTGTGTATAATAGTGTGTATGTGTATAATAGTGAGTGTATTTGTGTGTATAAGTGTGCGTGTGTGTATAATAGTGCGTGTGTGTATAATAGTGTGTGTGTGTATAATAGTGTGTGTGTGGTATAATAGTGTGTATGTGTATAATAGTGAGTGTATTTGTGTGTATATGTGAGTGTGTATGTGTATAATAGTGTATTTGTGTGTATATGTGAGTGTGTATGTGTATAATAGTGAGTGTATTTGTGTGTATAATAGTGTGTATGTGTATAATAGTGTGTATGTGTATAATAGTGTGTATGTGTATAATAGTGAGTGTATTTGTGTGTATAATAGTGTGTATGTGTATAATAGTGTGTATGTGTATAATAGTGTGTATGTGTATAATAGTGAGTGTATTTGTGTGTATAATAGTGTGTATGTGTATAATAGTGTGTATGTGTACAGCCGAAGATAGCAGCCTGGGGGGGGGGGGGGAGGGGAACGTGACCGCTGAAAGTGCCTAGGGCGGCAGGAACTCCAGATATGGCCCTATGTAAGTGTGTCAATGTGTGAGTGTGTATGTGTTTATGTGAATATGTCTGAGGATGTATGTGAGTGTGTGTGAATGTGCGGGTGTGTATATATGGTCTTGCCCACACACCTGCGCTCTCAGTATTTAGCGCTTCGGCGAATAAGGAGAATAATATAGAATTATAGGTGAGATGCTCTGCAGGACAGGGGGATAGTATAGAGGTATAGGTGAGATGCTCTGCAGGACAGGAGGATAGTATAGAGGCATAGGTGAGGTAACGCTGTACAGGGGATAGTATAGAGGTATAGGTAAGATACTCTGCAGGGTAGGAGAATATTATAAAACTATAGGTTAGATGCTCTGCAGGGCAGGAGAATAATATAGAATTATAGGTTAGATGTTCTGCAGGTCAGGGGGTAGTATAGAGGTACAGGTGAGATGCTCTGCAGGGCAGGAGAATAACATAGAAGTGTAGGTTAGATGCTTTGCTGGTAAGGGGGATTTTATAGAGGTATAGGTGAGATGCTCTGCATAATACTTTGGACCCCCATTGACCCCAGGTGGTCTTAGATTGAAGTGAGTCCTCCCACTTCCCATAAAAATTATAAAAATGGAGGCTTAGCTAATTCCAAAGAAAGAGTGGCAGGATAGGATAGGGACCCATCAGATCTAAGGTCACCTTGCCGTGGTTGATGGGCAAACAGGTATTGGCCAATATGTCTAAGAACCTTACTGTACAAAGCTAAATATATAGAAAAAAATCCAAAAAAGTTGAGTTTTTTGAAAAACATGTTTTTTATATTTTTTCTCAAATTCATAGTTTTTTCACTTTTATCTATCTATATGTATATATATATACACATATGATTGGCAGTGACTGAATGCTGCTGTGAACCTTTTTGTGTATATTGTTCAGTATTGCAGCTTGCACCAGTTCAGACTAGATCTTGAGCGCTGTTTATCTTTTTTTTGGTTTCTATATAATTGTTGGAGTTACTGGCTCCACAGCTTTAGTTTACCCCCATTGACCCCAGGTGGTCTTTGATTGAAGTGAGTCCTCCCAGTTCCCATAAAAATTATAAAAATGGAGGCTTAGCTCAGTCCAAAGAAAGAGTGGCATGAAAGGATAGGGACCCATCAGATCTAAGGTCACCTAGCCGCGGTTGATGGGCAAAGAGGTATTGGCCAATATGTGTACTATAAGAACCTTACTTTACAAAGATAAATATATTTAAAAAAATCCACAAAAATTTAGTTTTTTTGAAAAAAGGTATGTTTTTACCTTTTTTTCTCAAATGCATAGGTGTTTCACTTTTATCTATCTACTAGATGGCAGCCCGATTCTAAAGAATCGGGTAGTCTAGAATCCATGTATAGTTTATTTACTAATAGTTAGGGTAGTGCGGTGAAATTAATTGTGTGTATACAGGCGGCTCTGTGGTTAGCAGAGTATATGGTGGCTCACTGGCTAGCACTGCGCGCGCTGAGATTAGTCAGCGCAGCGGCGTGGGCAGAGTGGTCAGCGCAGCGGCGTGGGCAGAGTGGTCAGCGCATAAACACACATACACACACACACTCCGCTATACTTACCACCGACCCTGCGTCTTCTCCTGCGCCTGGATCCTGAGTCAACATGTGGCCAACCCGGGACGGCTGGAGGGGGCAGGGGACGGCTGGAGGGGGCAGGGGACGGCTGGAGGGGGCAGGGACGGCTGGAGGGGTCAGCGGACGGCTGGAGGGGGCAGGGGACGGCTGGAGGCGGCAGGGGACGGCTGGAGGCGGCAGGGACGGCTGGAGGCGAGGCGACAGAGGACGGCTGGAGGCTGGAGGCGGCAGAGGACGGCTGGAGGCGGCAGAGGACGGCTGGAGAGGGCAGAGGACGGCTGGAGGCTGGAGAGGGCAGAGGACGGCTGCAGAGGGCAGAGGACGGCTGCAGAGGGCAGAGGACGGCTGCAGAGGACGGCTGCAGAGGAGGACGGCTGCAGAGGACGGCTGCAGAGGAGCGAGGACGGCTGCAGAGGGCAGAGGACGGCTGCAGAGGGCAGAGGACGGCTGCAGAGGACGGCTGCAGAGGGCAGAGGACGGCTGGAGAGGGCAGAGGACGGCTGGAGAGGGCAGAGGACGGCGAGGGGGAGAGGGCAGAGGACGGCTGGAGAGGGCAGAGGACGGCACGGAGAGAGGGCAGAGGACGGCACGGAGGCTGGAGAGGGCAGAGGACGGCACGGAGGCTGGAGAGGGCAGAGGACGGCACGGAGGCTGGAGGGGGCAGAGGACGGCACGGAGGCTGGAGGGGGCAGAGGACGGCACGGAGGCTGGAGGGGGCAGAGGACGGCACGGAGGCTGGAGGGGGCAGAGGACGGCACGGAGGCTGGAGGGGGCAGAGGACGGCACGGAGGCTGGAGGGGGCAGAGGACGGCACGGAGGCTGGAGGGGGCAGAGGACGGCACGGAGGCTGGAGGGGGCAGAGGACGGCACGGAGGCTGGAGGGGGCAGAGGACGGCACGGAGGCTGGAGGGGCAGAGGACGGCACGGAGGCTGGAGGGGTCAGAGGGAGGCACGGAGGCTGGAGGGGTCAGAGGGAGGCACGGAGGCTGGAGGGGTCAGAGGGAGGCACGGAGGCTGGGTGAGAGGCAGCGATGAGAGGGAGGCACAGAGGCACGAATCCCAAAATCCTTTGCGGCACATGCGAGCGATGACGCGATAGCCTCATCGCGAGCCGCAGCCGCACTACCTCACACCGCCGCCATCCTGCGCTCGCTATGACTATCTGAGGAGTTCTGCCACACCCCCGGGACAAGTGACGCAACCAAGATGTGGATCCCGCTCCACACCACAGCAGCAGAGCAGGTATGCCGGTGAGCGCCGGAGAGAACACTTCTCAGCAGCCTCACCTGTCTCTGGCTGCCCTGCCTCAATGGATACCAGCCTTTGCCAGGCACAGCGGCGGAAGTGTCGCCGGGAGCCACCCGAGGCCACCCTCCGGGAGACGCGGCCAGTGCCTTGCTGCAGGCGCACAGGAGTGGAGGTGAGGGAGCGGTGTGGACGGGGGACTGGAGCGAACTAAGAACACCCTCTGCTGCAATAGAGAATGGGGTGCAGTGGAGGACAGTACCAATGCCAATGTGGGCCACCTTCAATCCACACAGTCACCACAATGATGAAGTATGCCAGCATCTCTCCTCACCCCTCCAGCCCGACCTCCCCTCACCCCTCCAGCTGGACCTCCAGCCCCCTCTATACTCTGCTAGCCACAGAGCCCCCTCTATACTCTGCTAGCCACAGAGCCCCCTCTATACTCTGCTAGCCACAGAGCCCCCTCTATACTCTGCTAGCCACAGAGCCCCCTCTATACTCTGCTAGCCACAGAGCCCCCTCTATACTCTGCTAGCCACAGAGCCCCCTCTTATACTCTGCTAGCCACAGAGCCGCCTCTATACTCTGCTAGCCACAGAGCAGATATATAATTTTGAAGTGGCTCATTCACTTCCGTCTGGTTGTCCACCTATGTCACATCCGGCGGCGCCATATTTCCACACCCAAGTGATGGGTATGGAAATATGGCAGCTGTAGTCCCCTGCATGCTCTCACTGCCCGCTCCCAGCAGTTCACCCAGTGAACCCATGTCCGGTGAACCTCCACCCGCTGCCCGCAGACTCCCCACCGATAAGCTGGAACTTACAGGACCTGTGGTGATGTCAGTATCATGGGCGGAGCCAGGTCACATGACCATGATGTCACCACAGGATCTTAAGCAGACCGGATGGGGGAGCAGCGAGCAGCCAGGTAATGCAGCTGCTGCCTACATCACACCACACTCAGCCCGTGTGGCACCCTGCGGTACAGGTAGTCACAGGAACACCTAGTGCATGGAGGGATTTCCACATCAGGGGCCCTTTAACACACAACACCTTCCACCCCAGGCCTGAAGGGGAGCTCCACTTGCTGCCTTAAGCATGATCCCCTATAAATACAGGTGCTGGGTGCGGAGTTAGTTAGTCCATGCAGTACGGATCAGTACTATGAAGACACCCTGGTAGCGGAGCTACGCTAGGCCCGAACCAGAGGACAGCCTAGCCAGAGTAAAAATATGCAAATAGAGTCCATGGAGCCTCGTTTAGGAGTCTCAAACATGGAACTAGCCAAATATCCCTCTAGGGAAGGACCCAGCCAAGGAGTGGCTCCTTGCGGAGAACACCATAACCACCATATTAAGTGGCCCTTTCAGTCAATATCCAACTCTTTACAAGTTTACCAAAGCCAGGTATACATCCACAGACAGCTGTTTCGGGCTTTTGCCCCTCATCAGTGTGGACTAGGATTCTGGCTAGGTGGGAGCAATGCCTGGTGCACCAACATCACAAAGCTCTCACTGATCTCAGGGAGACCAGTCAAGGAAAACACTGTGGGCAGCCGGCAAAAGCGCTCAAACACAGTGAAATCCTAGGTGCATTGACTGGGAATTACGAATATGCAAATAGAGGAACCTCGTTTAGGAGTCTCAAACACGGAACTAGCCAGATATCCCTCCTTTCGGAAACCACCATAACCACCATATTAGCCAGAGTAAGGAACCTGAGAGTGAGGGTCGGAGGCATGGCGAGAGACAGAGTGGGGGCAGAGGAACCATACCGGTTCACCCCAGAAAGCAACATGGACACCGGAGTCAGAGTCTGCTAAGGGGCACTTAGCCCAGCAGAAAATACCAGTTTACCGAAGGAGACTCCAGTCTCCCGGACAGCTGTATTAGCAACCAACATAAGAGCCAGGAACCGCAAGAGAGAGAGAGAGAGTCAGCGGCAATCCACAGAAGGTTCTCACTACCTACCATACGAGTGAGGGACACGGGCCAGGCCAGGTTTTACACAGCTCAGGGCTTCAACAGAAGTAAGGCTGGCGTCACACCACGGCGCAGTCTGGTCCGGGGCTGTCCGGTGTAAACCAGACAGCCCCGGACGTTTTTTTGGCCCCATAGCAGCCTATGGGGCCGGATGGAGACGGATGGCAGCTCTCTGCCATCCGCTTTCAATCTCTCCGGATGAATCCGGAAGAATTCTGATTATTCTCTATAGAGAAATCTCCCCAAAAACCGGTATCCCGGATTCGCCCGGATCCTCCCAGATTCGGGGCAATCCGGCGCTCCCTAGCATTGGAGCCTATGGGCCCGGATTGCCCCGGTCCGGGACGATCCTGGAACCGGACACCGGCGGCTGCACGCAGCTGTGATTTCAGGACCGCGGCTAGCTCCCTGCGAGCCACGGTCCTGAATCATTAGCAGCTGCAGCTGCGTCCGGCTGCACACAGGACCGGAGGGCATATTTGGCCCTCCGGTTCTGTGTGCTGAACCGGTCCGGGGCTGTCAGGTTCATGCCAGGCGGTAGTGCCCAGCGGCCAGGCGGTAGTGCCCAGCGGCCAGGGGGTAGTATCCCGCGGCCAGGCGGTAGTGCCCAGCGGGCCAGGCTATAGAGCCCAGCAGGCCAGGCTAAAGTCCCCAGCGGCCAGGATTTGGTGCCCAGCGGCCAGGCTATGATGCCAGTGGCCAGACGATAGTGCCCAGCGGCCAGGCTATGATGCCAGGCGGTATGCCAAGGCTATAGTGCCAGCGGCCAGGCTATAGTGTCCCCGCGGCCAGGCTATAGTTCCCAGCGGCCAGGCTATAGTGCCCAGCGGCAGGCTATAGTTCCCAGCGGCCAGGCTATAGTGCCCAGCGGCATGCTATAGTGTCCAGCGGCCAGGCTATAATGCCCAGCGGCCAGGCTATAGTGCCCAGCGGCCAGGCTATAATGCCCAGCGGCCAGGCTTTAGTGCCCAGCGGCCAGGCTATAAATGCCCAGCGGCCAGGCTATAGTCCCAGCGGCCAGGCTATAGTGCCCAGCGGCCAGGCTATAGTACCCAGCGGCCAGGCTATAGTGCCCAGCGGCCAGGCTATAGTGCCAGCGGCCAGGCTATAGTGCCAGCGGCCAGGCTATAGTGCCCAGCGGCCAGGCTATAGTGCCCAGCGGCCAGGCTATAGTGCCCAGCGGCCAGGCAATAGTTCCCAGCGGCCAGGCTATAGTGCCCAGCGGCAGGCTATAGTGCCCAGCGGCCAGGCTATAGTGCCCAGCGGCCAGGCAATAGTTCCCAGCGGCCAGGCTATAGTGCCCAGCGGCAGGCTATAGTGCCCAGCGGCCAGCGGGCCAGGCTATAGTCCCCAGCGGCCAAGATTTGGTGCCCAGCGGCCAGGCTATGATGCCAGCGGCCAGGCGATAGTGCCCAGCGGCCAGGCTTTAGTGCCCAGCGGCCAGGCTATAGTGCCCAGCGGCCAGGCTATAGTGCCCAGCGGCCAGGCTATAGTGCCCAGCGGCCATGCTATGGTGCCCAGCGGCCAGGCTATAGTGCCCAGCGGCCAGGCTATAATGCCCAGCGGCCAGGTTATAGTGCCCATGGGCCAGGCGATAGTGCCCAGCGGCCAGGTTATAGTGCCCATGGGCCAGGCTATAATGCCCAGCGGCCAGGTTATAGTGCCCAGCGGCCAGGTTATAGTGCCCAGCGGCCAGGTTATAGTGCCCAGCGGCCAGGTTATAGTGCCCAGCGGCCAGGCTTTAGTGCCCAGCGGCCAGGCTATAGTGCCCAGCGGCCAGGCTATAGTGCCCAGCGGCCATGCTATAGTGCCACAGATGTGCCCAGCGGCCAGGTCTATAGTGCCCAGCGGCCAGGTTATAGTGCCCAGCGGCCAGGTTATAGTGCCCAGCGGCCAGGTTATAGTGCCCAGCGGCCAGGTTATAGTGCCCATGGGCCAGGCTATAATGCCCAGCGGCCAGGTTATAGTGCCCAGCGGCCAGGTTATAGTGCCCAGCGGCCAGGTTATAGTGCCCAGCGGCCAGGCTATGGTGCCCAGCGCCAGGCATGTGCACGCAGGGTATGTGCCCAGCGGCCAGGTTATGGTGCCCAGCGGCCAGGCTATAGTGCCCAGCGGCCAGGTTATAGTGCCCAGCGGCCAGGTTATAGTGCCCAGCGGCCAGGCTATAATGCCCAGCGGCCAGGCTATAGTGCCCATGGGCCAGGCTATTGAAGGAAGGAAAGAAGAAAGAAAAAAAATAAAGTTCCTCACTCTCTCACTCCCAGGTCGCTGCTCTTCTTCTCTCCTTCCGGGTCTTTTCTAACGACACAGGCTCCACGAGCGGATCCCTGCAGTCGAATCCTTCTACTGCGCATGCGCGCGGCAGTCGCGCGCTCGGCTCTAAGTCATTCTGCGCATGCGCGCGATTGCGCGCGCTCGTGCTCGCGCCTCTAATTTAGTGCTCGCGGCGGAGGCTGGCTTCCCTGCGCGAGCTTCATTCACTGTGAAAGCCCCGCCCCCCCGACTTGCCGGTCTTCCCGCCTTGCTGTTCAAAACACTGGCGCTTCTACTGCATCAGGCTTCTCTATTGACTGGTATTGGGGGCTGTGTATGGATGGATGGGGTCTTACTAGGGGGGCTGTGTATGGATGGATGGGGGTCTTACTAGGGGGGGGCTGTGTATGGATAGTTGGGGGTCTTACTAGGGGGGGGCTGTGTATGGATGGATGGGGGTCTTACTAGGGGGGGGGCTGTGTATGGATAGGGGGGGCTGTGTATGGATGGATAGTGGTCTTACTAGGGGGGGGGGCTGTGTATGGATGGATGGGGGGTCTTACTAGGGGGGGCTGTGTATGGATAGTTGGGGGTCTTACTAGGGGGGGCTGTGTATGGATAGTTGGGGGTCTTACTAGGGGGGGCTGTGTATGGATAGTTGGGGGTCTTACTAGGGGGGGGCTGTGTATGGATAGTTGGGGGTCTTACTAGGGGGGGCTGTGTATGGATAGTTGGGGGTCTTACTAGGGGGGGCTGTGTATGGATGGATGGGGGTCTTACTAGGGGGGGGCTGTGTATGGATGGATGGGGGTCTTACTAGGGGGGGGTGTGTATGGATAGGGGGGGCTGTGTATGGATGGATGGGGGTCTTACTAGGGGGGGGGGCTGTGTATGGATAGTTGGGGGTCTTACTAGGGGGGGGGCTATGGATGGATGGGGGTCTTACTAGGGGGGGGGCTGTGTATGGATAGTTGGTGGTCTTACTAGGGGGGGGCTGTGTATGGATGGATGGGGGGTCTTACTAGGGGGGGGCTGTGTATGGATAGTTGGGGGTCTTACTAGGGGGGGGGCTGTGTATGGATAGTTGGGGGTCTTACTAGGGGGGGGCTGTGTATGGATAGTTGGGGGTCTTACTAGGGGGGGGCTGTGTATGGATAGTTGGGGGTCTTACTAGGGGGGGGCTGTGTATGGATAGTTGGGGGTCTTACTAGGGGGGGGGCTGTGTATGGATGGATGGGGGTCTTACTAGGGGGGGCTGTGTACGCATAGATGGGGAGGCTTACTACTGGGGGGGGCTGTGTATGGATAGATGGGGGGGCTTAATACTGGGGGGGCTGTGTACACATAGATGGGGGGGCTTACTACTGGGGGGGCTGTGTATGGATAGATGGGGGGCTTACTGGGGGGGTCTGTATAGATAGATGGGAGGGCTGTTTGCAGTGATGCCAACACATGTGCTGTAGTCAGTACTTTTTGTTCACCTCTGCTTCCGTCTACAACACTGAACCATTCGGGTTCCCCATTACATTTACTACCCAACTATTCTCACAGACTCACAACATCAGCGGCCTTTGTTTGTTGACCAGCACTGAGCGCGGTTCATAAGCTCCCTAAGGCTGCGTTCACACTGGGCGTATTTGCGGCGCTTTTTTTGCGCACGTATTTCCCCCCAAAGCGCACCTGCGTCTGCGTGTCACAGCAAAGTGAATGCACTTGCACTTTTGCTGTTCACACGCAGCGCAATTTTCGGCCGCGCTTTTATGGGAGAAAGCGCGCAAGTAAAAAGAATGAACATGTTCATTCTTTCCGCCTTTTTACGTGCGCCTTCTCCCATAGGCCCCATTTTAACCCCTGGAATTACGCATCGCCATTCAGACGATGCGCATTCCAGCGCGGGGCAAGGGGTATGTGGAGGAAATGATGTCACACAGGAACAGCCCCAGGGACATCAGGAACAGGAAATCCCACCATTTTGGGATTCCTGCTTTCCCGTGGCTATCCCTGGGTCCCACCGCACCCGCCGGCCATTATCCAATGATCCAGCTTCCCCTGTGTCCTGTCCCCGCTCCGTCCAGTTCCCCCTGTGTCCTGTCCAGCCCCCCCCCCTGTGTCCGGCCTGCACCCCCCATACCGGTCCCCGCCATCCACCCGCCCTCCTCCTTCTATAGTTTTTCTGCCGGCGGGCTCATGCACCCGCAGGTCAAGCTGCGGCCCCCCTTCCCCCTGCTCGTACCCAGCCCCGCTCACCTATTCCGGTCCGGCGGGCTGCACGCGCCGGTGCACCGGCTCGCACCGTCGGCCTCCTCTGCAGTCTCCGGTGTGGCCCCTCCTCTTCTCGGGCTCCTCCTCATCGGTGGGTAAGTATGGATGAATGGGTGGATGGATGGGTGAATGGTTGTATGTGTGCGTAGATGTGTGTGTGGATGTCAGCGTGTGTGCGTGCGTGGATGTGCATGCGAAGATGTGTGCATACGTGGATGTGTGCGTGGATATGTGTGTGTGGATGTGCGTGCATGGATGTCAGCATGCATGTGTGGATGTCAGCATGCGTGGATGTGCGTGCGTGAATGTGCGTGCGAAGATGTGTGCGTACGTGGATGTGCGTGTGTGGATGTCAGCATGCGTGCGTGGATGTGCGTGCGAAGATGTGTGCGTACGTGGATGGATGTGCGTGCGTGGATGTGTGTGTGGATGTCAGCGTGCGTGGATGTGCGTTGATGTGTGCGTGGATGTGCGTGCGTGCAAAGATGTGTGCGTGGGTGGATGTGCGTGCGTGGATGTCAGCGTGCGTGAATGTCAGTGTGCGTGCGTGGATGTGTGCGTGCGTGGATGTCAGCGTGCTTGGATGTGCGTGCGTGAATGTGTGTGTGCTTGGATGTGAGTGCGTGGTTGTGTGCGTGCGTGGATGATGGGTGCAACAAGGGATCAAGTGTCCTCTTGTTATAGTCTCTGGAATCATAGTCATGGTGCACTGTATGACAGATCATTGTCATACAGTGCACCACAACTCTGACCCCCGAGACTAGGAAGAGGACACTTGATCCCTTGCTGTAGTCTCTGGATTGAGCAGAGGCGATCGAGCGTCGTGGGACCTTCGTTGTGGACTACGTCGGATCTTTATAATAAAGATGGAGTCCGAATTTTGTTTGTGTTTTTTTTTCAAATTAAAAGATTTTTCTATGTGTGTATTTTCTGACTATTTACCAGAGATTTCTAATGGCGGGTCTAACATTGGCCCTATATTATGAATCTTGGGCTTAGTGCCAGCTGCCAATAAAAAGCTGGCATTAACCCCTTTATTACCCAGTTTGCCACCGGCACCAGGGCAACTGGAAGAGCATGGGTACAGCACCAGAAAATGGCGCTTCAATGAATGCGCCATTTTCTGGGGCGGCTGCGGGCTGCAATTCGTAGCATGGGGGGCCCAGAACGCTTGGGCCTTTCCATGCTGAGGATTCCAGCCCCCAGCTGCCTAGTTGTACCTGGCTGGGCCAAAAATATGGCGGAGCCCCATGTCATTTTTTTTTCAAGAATTAGTTCTAGAAATAAAAAATGGGCTTCGCTGTATTTTTGGTTGCAGCCAGGTACAACGAGGCAGCTGGGGGCTGCTGGCAGTCTGTAGCTGCCAAGTTGTACCTGGCTGGACCAAAAATATGGCGGAGCCCCACGTCATTTTTTTTTTAAGAATTCGTTCTAGAAATAAAGTTCTTCACTGTATTTTTTGTAGCCAGCCAGGTACAACTTGGCAGCTGGCGGACTGGAATCCTCAGCGTGGAGAGACCCAAATGTTGTGGGCCCCCCACGCTGCAAATTTCAACCCACAGCCACGCAAGAAAATAGCGCATTCGTTAGAGGCGGCATTTTCTGGTGCTGTACCCCAACTCTTCCAGTTGCCCTTGTGCACACAGGTTCTCCATACACGACATGGTGTCCGCTAACAATTTCAATGGAAAATTAGCTCCAATTGTTAGCGGAAACCATGTCGGGTATGGAGAGCCCCTCCCTGTGTGCCTGAACATTGGAGCTCCCCCACAAGTAACTCCATTTTGGAAACTAGACCCCCGAAGGAACGTATCTAGATGCATAGTGATCACTTTGAACCCCCAGATGTTTCACAAATTCATCCATAAAAATACGTTCCTTGGGTGGTCTAGTTTCCAAAATGGGGTCACTTGTGGGGGAGCTCCAATGTTTAGGCACATAGGGGTCTTCATATCCTACAAGGTGTCCGCTAACAATTCCAATTGTTAGTGGACACCATTTTGCGTATGGAGAGCCCCTGTGTGTCTCCACATTGGAGCTACCCCACAAGTGACCCCATTTTGGAAACTAGACCCCCGAAGAAAAGCATCTAGATGTATAGTGAGCACTTTGAACCCCCAGATGCTTCACAAATTGATCCGTAATAATGAAAAAATAAATTATTTGTGGAAAAAAAAAAGTGCTTTTTCATTTTTACAGATGAATTTCTGAAGCATCTGGGGGTTCAAAGTGCTCACTATACATCTAGATGCGTTCCTTCGGGGGTCTAGTTTCCAAAATGGGGTCACTTGTGGGGGAGCTCCAATGTGGAGACACACAGGACCCTCCATACGCGACATGGTTTCCGCTAACAAATTGAGCTCATTTTCCATTCAAATTGAAAATAAAGGAAATGACATCCCAAGGCTTTTTTTTTTTTTAACAAACTTTATTTCTATGTGTTTGCAGTACACATGCAGAAAAATACGCGTCCGTAAAAAAACGCATTAAAAAAACGAATGTGTGTGAACACACATGCGTTTTTTAAGCGCGTAAAAAAACGTGCGTATTTCTTTAGAAAACTGCATGCGTAAAAATACGCAACAAAATACGCACTGTGTGAACGTAGCCTTAGGGCTCAAACAGACCGGTGACTTGATTTCACGCATGAAGTCCCGCTCTGAACTTAGTACTTGAAAAGGAAGCTCGTACTTACCTGTCGGCGCCGCCCCCATAACCCGGTGTGTCTTCGTGCGCTGCGTGACGGGACTCTCAGCGCAGAAACTCTTGGGAGAGGGCAGCGCACGAGGACAGGCCGGGTTATGGGGGCGGCGCCGACAGGTAAGTACGAGCTTACTTTTCAGGTACTAAGTTCAGAGCGGGACTTCATGCATGAAATCAAGTCGCCGGTCTGTTTGAGCCCTTAGGGAGCTTATGAACCGCACTCAGTGCTGGTCAACAAACAAAAGCCGCTGATGTCGTGAGTCCGTGAGAATAGTTGGGTAGTAAATGTAATGGGGAACCCAAATGGTTCAGTGTTGTAGACGGAAGCAGAGGTGAACAAAAAGTACTGACTACAGCATGTGTGTTGGCATCACTGCAAACAGCCCCCCCATCTATCCGTACAGCCCCCCCAGCAAGCCCCCCATCTATCTATACAGACCCCCATCTATCCATAGACTCCCCAGTAAGCTCCCCTATCTATCCGTACAGCCCCCCATCTATCCATACACACCCCCCAGTAAGTTCCCCCATCTATCCGTACAGACCCCCCCCCCCCATCTATCTATACAGATCCCCAGTAAGCTCGCCCATATATCAGTACAGACCCCCCCCCCCCCAGTAGGCCCCCCATCCAGTGGCGGATCTACATTGGGACGATTGGGGCGTCCGCCCCCGGCTCAAGGCTTCTTGGGGAGCCAGGGTATAATCGGGCCGGCCGCCCGACATCTTCGCCCTACGTCTCGCGGTGCGCGTGCACGGCCGCTTGTCTTGCGGTGGACGGCCAACGCCCCCTGCCCATGAGGTGAAACACCCACCTCTATTCCACCTCCAGCAGCAAGACCCATGACCACTCTCTGCCCTTGCCCCCTCTCTGCCCACGCCCTCGCTCTTCTCTCTGCCCGCGCCCTCTATCTGCCCGTGCACTCTCTCTGCCTTTCTCTCTCCACCTGCCCGCACCCTATCTCTCTGCCTGCGCCCTGCACTGTGCTACTGCAACCTTTATGGTGCCTGCAGCCTGCGAGCTGCATTCCCATCCCGATTCCCAGCTAAAAATTTTGCCCGAAAAAATTATTTTTTTGGGGAGGTTTTATGAACAGCAGCGGGACCGTGATCCATTTAATCCGCCACTGACCCTATCTATCCGTAAGGCCCACCCAGTAAGCCCCCATGTATCCATAGAGACCCCCCAGTAGGCTCCCTTCTATCCGTACAGCCCCCCAGTAAGCCCCCCATCTATCCATAGAGACCCCCCCAGTAAGCCCCCATCTATGCGTGCACAGCCCCCCCAGTAAGCCCCCCATCTATACAGACCCCCCAGTAAGCTCCCCCATCTATCCATAGAGGCCCCCCCATCTATGTGTACACAGCCCCCCCATCTATGCGTACACAGCCTCCCCCAGTAGTAAGCCCCCCATCTATGCGTACACAGCCCCCCCAGTAAGCCCCCCATCTATGCGTACACAGCCCCCCCAGTAGTAAGCCCCCCATCTATCTGTACACAGCCCCCCCCTAGTAAGACCCCCATCTATCCATACACAGCCCCCCTAGTAAGACCCCCAACTATCCATACACAGCCCCCCCTAGTAAGACCCCCAACTATCCATACACAGCCCCCCCCTAGTAAGACCCCCAACTATCCATACACAACCCCCCCCCTAGTAAGACCCCCATCCATCCATACACAGCCCCCCCCTAGTAAGACCCCCATCCATCCATACACAGCCCCCCCCCTAGTAAGACCCCCAACTATCCATACACAGCCCCCCCCTAGTAAGACCCCCAACTATCCATACACAGCCCCCCCCTAGTAAGACCCCCAACTATCCATACACAGCCCCCCCCTAGTAAGACCCCCAACTATCCATACACAGCCCCCCCCCTAGTAAGACCCCCAACTATCCATACACAGCCCCCCCCTAGTAAGACCCCCCATCCATCCATACACAGCCCCCCCCTAGTAAGACCACCAACTATCCATACACAGCCCCTCCCCCTAGTAAGACCCCCATCCATCCATAGCCCCCCCCCTAGTAAGACCCCCAACTATCCATACACAGCCCCCCCCCCTAGTAAGACCCCCATCCATCCATACACAGCCCCCCCTATCCATACACAGCCCCCCCCCTAGTAAGACCCCCATCCATCCATACACAGCCCCCCCCTAGTAAGACCCCCATCCATCCATACACAGCCCCCCCTAGTAAGACCCCCAACTATCCATACACAGCCCCCCCTAGTAAGACCCCCAACTATCCATACACAGCCCCCCCCTAGTAAGACCCCCAACTATCCATACACAGCCCCCCCTAGTAAGACCCCCAACTATCCATACACTGTATAGATGGGGGGCTTACTGGGGGGGCTGTGCACGCATAGATGGGGGCTTACTGGGGGGGTCTCTATGGATAGATGGGGGGCTTACTGGGGGGCTGTACGGATAGAAGGGAGCCTACTGGGGGGTCTCTATGGATACATGGGGGCTTACTGGGTGGGCCTTACGGATAGATAGGGTCAGTGGCGGATTAAATGGATCACGGTCCCGCTGCTGTTCATAAAACCTCCCCAAAAAAATAATTTTTTCGGGCAAAATTTTTAGCTGGGAATCGGGATGGGAATGCAGCTCGCAGGCTGCAGGCACCATAAAGGTTGCAGTAGCACAGTGCAGGGCGCAGGCAGAGAGATAGGGTGCGGGCAGGTGGAGAGAGAAAGGCAGAGAGAGTGCACGGGCAGATAGAGGGCGCGGGCAGAGAGAAGAGCGAGGGCGTGGGCAGAGAGAGGGGGCAAGGGCAGAGAGTGGTCATGGGTCTTGCTGCTGGAGGTGGAATAGAGGTGGGTGTTTCACCTCATGGGCAGGGGGCGTTGGCCGTCCACCGCAAGACAAGCGGCCGTGCACGCGCACCGCGAGACGTAGGGCGAAGATGTCGGGCGGCCGGCCCGATTATACCCTGGCTCCCCAAGAAGCCTTGAGCCGGGGGCGGACGCCCCAATCGTCCCAATGTAGATCCGCCACTGGATGGGGGGCCTACTGGGGGGGGGGGGGTCTGTACTGATATATGGGCGAGCTTACTGGGGATCTGTATAGATAGATGGGGGGGGGGGGTCTGTACGGATAGATGGGGGAACTTACTGGGGGGTGTGTATGGATAGATGGGGGGCTGTACGGATAGATAGGGGAGCTTACTGGGGAGTCTATGGATAGATGGGGGTCTGTATAGATAGATGGGGGGCTTGCTGGGGGGGCTGTACGGATAGATGGGGGGGCTGTTTGCAGTGATGCCAACACACATGCTGTAGTCAGTACTTTTTGTTCACCTCTGCTTCCGTCTACAACACTGAACCATTTGGGTTCCCCATTACATTTACTACCCAACTATTCTCACGGACTCACGACATCAGCGGCTTTTGTTTGTTGACCAGCACTGAGTGCGGTTCATAAGCTCCCTAAGGGCTCAAACAGACCGGCGACTTGATTTCATGCATGAAGTCCCGCTCTGAACTTAGTACCTGAAAAGTAAGCTCGTACTTACCTGTCGGCGCCGCCCCCATAACCCGGCCTGTCCTCGTGCGCTGCCCTCTCCCAAGAGTTTCTGCGCTGAGAGTCCCGTCACGCAGCGCACGAAGACACACCGGGTTATGGGGGCGGCGCCGACAGGTAAGTACGAGCTTCCTTTTCAGGTACTAAGTTCAGAGCGGGACTTCATGCGTGAAATCAAGTCACCGGTCTGTTTGAGCCCTAAGGCTACGTTCACACAGTGCGTATTTTGTTGCGTATTTTTACGCATGCAGTTTTCTAAAGAAATACGCACGTTTTTTTACGCGCTTAAAAAACGCATGTGTGTTCACACACATTCGTTTTTTTAATGCGTTTTTTTACGGACGCGTATTTTTCTGCATGTGTACTGCAAACACATAGAAATAAAGTTTGTTAAAAAAAAAAAAAAGCCTTGGGATGTCATTTCCTTTATTTTCAATTTGAATGGAAAATGAGCTCAATTTGTTAGCGGAAACCATGTCGCGTATGGAGGGTCCTGTGTGTCTCCACATTGGAGCTCCCCCACAAGTGACCCCATTTTGGAAACTAGACCCCCGAAGGAACGCATCTAGATGTATAGTGAGCACTTTGAACCCCCAGATGCTTCAGAAATTCATCTGTAAAAATGAAAAAGCACTTTTTTTTTTCCACAAATAATTTATTTTTTCATTATTACGGATCAATTTGTGAAGCATCTGGGGGTTCAAAGTGCTCACTATACATCTAGATGCTTTTCTTCGGGGGTCTAGTTTCCAAAATGGGGTCACTTGTGGGGTAGCTCCAATGTGGAGACACACAGGGGCTCTCCATACGCAAAATGGTGTCCACTAACAATTGGAATTGTTAGCGGACACCTTGTAGGATATGAAGACCCCTATGTGCCTAAACATTGGAGCTCCCCCACAAGTGACCCCATTTTGGAAACTAGACCACCCAAGGAACGTATTTTTATGGATGAATTTGTGAAACATCTGGGGTTCAAAGTGATCACTATGCATCTAGATACGTTCCTTCGGGGTCTAGTTTCCAAAATGGAGTTACTTGTGGGGGAGCTCCAATGTTCAGGCACACAGGGAGGGGCTCTCCATACCCGACATGGTTTCCGCTAACAATTGGAGCTAATTTTCCATTGAAATTGTTAGCGGACACCATGTCGTGTATGGAGAACCTGTGTGCACAAGGGCAACTGGAAGAGTTGGGGTACAGCACCAGAAAATGCCGCCTCTAACGAATGCGCTATTTTCTTGCGTGGCTGTGGGTTGAAATTTGCAGCGTGGGGGGCCCACAACATTTGGGTCTCTCCACGCTGAGGATTCCAGTCCGCCAGCTGCCAAGTTGTACCTGGCTGGCTACAAAAAATACAGTGAAGAACTTTATTTCTAGAACGAATTCTTAAAAAAAAAATGACGTGGGGCTCCGCCATATTTTTGGTCCAGCCAGGTACAACTTGGCAGCTACAGACTGCCAGCAGCCCCCAGCTGCCTCGTTGTACCTGGCTGCAACCAAAAATACAGCGAAGCCCATTTTTTATTTCTAGAACTAATTCTTGAAAAAAAAAAATGACATGGGGCTCCGCCATATTTTTGGCCCAGCCAGGTACAACTAGGCAGCTGGGGGCTGGAATCCTCAGCATGGAAAGGCCCAAGCGTTCTGGGCCCCCCATGCTACGAATTGCAGCCCGCAGCCGCCCCAGAAAATGGCGCATTCATTGAAGCGCCATTTTCTGGTGCTGTACCCATGCTCTTCCAGTTGCCCTGGTGCCGGTGGCAAACTGGGTAATAAAGGGGTTAATGCCAGCTTTTTATTGGCAGCTGGCACTAAGCCCAAGATTCATAATATAGGGCCAATGTTAGACCCGCCATTAGAAATCTCTGGTAAATAGTCAGAAAATACACACATAGAAAAATCTTTTTATTTGAAAAAAAAACACAAACAAAATTCGGACTCCATCTTTATTATAAAGATCCGACGTAGTCCACAACGAAGGTCCCACGACGCTCGATCGCCTCTGCTCAATCCAGAGACTACAGCAAGGGATCAAGTGTCCTCTTCCTAGTCTCGGGGGTCAGAGTTGTGGTGCACTGTATGACAATGATCTGTCATACAGTGCACCATGACTATGATTCCAGAGACTATAACAAGAGGACACTTGATCCCTTGTTGCACCCATCATCCACGCACGCACACAACCACGCACTCACATCCAAGCACACACACATTCACGCACGCACATCCAAGCACGCTGACATCCACGCACGCACACATCCACGCACGCACACTGACATTCACGCACGCTGACATCCACGCACGCACATCCACCCACGCACACATCTTTGCACGCACGCACATCCACGCACACATCAACGCACATCCACGCACGCTGACATCCACACACACATCCACGCACGCACATCCATCCACGTACGCACACATATTCGCACGCACATCCACGCACGCATGCTGACATCCACACACGCACATCCACGTACGCACACATCTTCGCACGCACATTCACGCACGCACATCCACGCATGCTGACATCCACACATGCATGCTGACATCCATGCACGCACATCCACACACACATATCCACGCACACATCCACGTATGCACACATCTTCGCATGCACATCCACGCACGCACACACGCTGACATCCACACACACATCTACGCACACATACAACCATTCACCCATCCATCCACCCATTCATCCATACTTACCCACCGATGAGGAGGAGCCCGAGAAGAGGAGGGGCCACACCGGAGACTGCAGAGGAGGCCGACGGTGCGAGCCGGTGCACCGGCGCGTGCAGCCCGCCGGACCGGAATAGGTGAGCGGGGCTGGGTACGAGCAGGGGGAAGGGGGGCCGCAGCTTGACCTGCGGGTGCATGAGCCCGCCGGCAGAAAAACTATAGAAGGAGGAGGGCGGGTGGATGGCGGGGACCGGTATGGGGGGTGCAGGCCGGACACAGGGGGGGGGGCTGGACAGGACACAGGGGGAACTGGACGGAGCGGGGACAGGACACAGGGGAAGCTGGATCATTGGATAATGGCCGGCGGGTGCGGTGGGACCCAGGGATAGCCACGGGAAAGCAGGAATCCCAAAATGGTGGGATTTCCTGTTCCTGATGTCCCTGGGGCTGTTCCTGTGTGACATCATTTCCTCCACATACCCCTTGCCCCGCGCTGGAATGCGCATCGTCTGAATGGCGATGCGTAATTCCAGGGGTTAAAATGGGGCCTATGGGAGAAGGCGCACGTAAAAAGGCGGAAAGAATGAACATGTTCATTCTTTTTACTTGCGCGCTTTCTCCCATAAAAGCGCGGCCGAAAATTGCGCTGCGTGTGAACAGCAAAAGTGCAAGTGCATTCACTTTGCTGTGACACGCAGACGCAGGTGCGCTTTGGGGGGAAATACGTGCGCAAAAAAGCGCCGCAAATACGCCCAGTGTGAACGCAGCCTTAGGGAGCTTATGAACCGCGCTCAGTGCTGGTCAACAAACAAAGGCCGCTGATGTTGTGAGTGTGTGAGAATAGTTGGGTAGTAAATGTAATGGGAACCCGAATGGTTCAGTGTTGTAGACGGAAGCAGAGGTGAACAAAAAGTACTGACTACAGCACATGTGTTGGCATCACTGCAAACAGCCCTCCCATCTATCTATACAGACCCCCCCAGTAAGCCCCCCATCTATCCATACACAGCCCCCCCAGTAGTAAGCCCCCCCATCTATGTGTACACAGCCCCCCCAGTATTAAGCCCCCCCATCTATCCATACACAGCCCCCCCAGTAGTAAGCCTCCCATCTATGCGTACACAGCCCCCCCCAGTAGTAAGCCTCCCCATCTATGCGTACACAGCCCCCCCCCAGTAGTAAGCCCCCCATCTATCCATACACAGCCCCCCCCCTAGTAAGACCCCCATCTATCCATACACAGCCCCCCCTAGTAAAACCCCATCTATCCATACACAGCGCCCCCCCCCTAGTAAAACCCCCATCCATCCATACACAGCCCCCCTAGTAAGCCCCGCCATCTATCCATACACAGCCCCCCCCCCCTAATAAGACCCCCATCCATCCATACACCCTCCCCCCTCTAGTAAGATCCCCATCTATCCATACACAGCCCCCCCCTAGTAAGCCCCCCATCTATCCATACACAGCCCCCCCCCCTAGTAAGACCCCCATCCATCCATACACCCTGCCCCCCTAGTAAGACCCCATCTATCCATACACAGCCCCCCCAAGTAAGACCCCCATCTATTCATACACAGCCCCCGCCCCCTAGTAAGACCCCCATCTATCCATACACAGCCCCCCTAGTAAGCCCCGCCATCTATCCATACACAGCCCCCCCCCCCCCTAATAAGACCCCCATCCATCCATACACCCTCCCCCCTCTAGTAAGATCCCCATCTATCCATACACAGCCCCCCCCTAGTAAGCCCCCCATCTATCCATACACAGCCCCCCCCCCTAGTAAGACCCCCATCCATCCATACACCCTGCCCCCCTCTAGTAAGACCCCCATCCATCCATACACCCTCCCCCCCTCTAGTAAGACCCCCATCCATCCGTACACCCTCCCCCCCCTCTAGTAAGACCCCCATCCATCCATCCATACACCCTCCCCCCCCTCTAGTAAGACCCCCATCCATCCATACACCCTCCCCCCCCTAGTAAGACCCCCAACTATCCATACACAGCCCCCCCTAGTAAGACCCCCAACTATCCATACACAGCCCCCCCCTAGTAAGACCCCCAAACTATCCATACACAGCCCCCCCTAGTAAGACCCCATCCATCCATACACAGCCCCACCCCTAGTAAGACCCCCAACTATCCATACACAGCCCCCCAATACCAGTCAATAGAGAAGCCTGATGCAGTAGAAGCGCCAGTGTTTTGAACAGCAAGGCGGGAAGACCGGCAAGTCGGGGGGGCGGGGCTTTCACAGTGAATGAAGCTCGCGCAGGGAAGCCAGCCTCCGCCGCGAGCACTAAATTAGAGGCGCGAGCACGAGCGCGCGGCAATCGCGCGCATGCGCAGAAGGAATTAGAGCCGAGCGCGCGACTGCCGCGCTCATGCGCAGTAGAAGGATTCGACTGCAGGGATCCGCTCGTCAGGCTCCGCGCCTGTGTGTCACAGTGATTAGTGCCCGGCAGGAAGCAGGAGACACAGACTCGAGTGTTCCGCAGCACTGCGGGAACACTTCCTGCCCGGGCCCTGACATAGACACAGTGTAAAGACGGCGATCTGGCACCCGGGGCCCCTGCAGGTCATGAATTAATGAGGGCGATCTGGCCACGGGCCCTGAAGCCTAAACTGATGAACAACAGGTCAGCTCGCCCTCATTAATTCCCAACCTGCAAGGGCCCCCTCAACTTCCGGGGCCCCGATGCAAATACATCGGCTGCACATGCAGTAGTTCCGCCCCTGCCCTGGACGTCACCTTGCAACATCAAAAGTAAAAGGTGCAGAAACAAACTGCAGCGTGTGTGTCTGTCATTGCGGCCTCTGATCCTGCCTTCATCATAGACTGTTTGCCAGCGCCACTACCTGCAGAGCCGCCTCCCTGTGTAAATCCCTATTCCCCACAACTGCCCCTGAGACCCCGCTCCACCTACAGGCGTTACCAACTAGCTGCATTATCATCACCCCGGAGGTCTGCAAGCAGCACCTGTATTATTATCAGGATCCGTAGGTGGCGTCACGAGACATTATCCCTTGTAAGTAAACCCCTTTTTAAAAGCGGCCCCAGGGCACGGAATTGGGCAGTGGCGTAACTAGGTATGATGGGGCCCGGGGCACAGATCTATTTTGGCGCCCCCCCTCCCCCAAGGTAGGTGAGGACGGGGGGGTCAGAGCTCGCTGCCCCTGCAGCCTTGATTGAGGACGGGGGGGGGGGGGAACTTTCCTCAGTCAGTCATCCCTGCTGCCCCCTCCTCCTCCCCGGCTCCTCGGTCACTCACCCCTGCTGTCTCCCATCCCGTCCAGGCCGTCTCTCCTCCGTCCTCCGATCACACACTGCACACTGGCGCCGCCGGCAGTGACACAGTTTCCAGGGTCTCCTGCGGTAACCCCGCACCGGACCCGCTGCCACCAAGTCTCCCAGTGGCCCCCGCGGCCCCAGACTGGCGCGGAAGTGCCGCCGGCGCCCCCTCGCTAAGTGGCACCCGGTGCAAAAGGTCCGGCTGCTCCCCCCTGGATACGCCCCTGGAATCGGGCATCGCCCGCCTGTGACACAACAATCCCCCCAATCCGTGAACTGAAGGCCCGGGACTGGGTACCCCAGGCCCTGGGGTGGGACAGAAGACTTCACTCAAGCATCCCCCATTCTCTGGAATTCTGCACCCCAAAACATCTGACTGTCCCCCACACTCAGAACCTTCAAGCGGAACCTGAAAACCATCTCTTCAGAACAGCCTACAGCCTGCAATGACCACAGTGCCACCTCACCACCACTGGACCCGGCGTCTCCACCACCACTGGACCCGGCGCTCCACCACCACTGGACCCGGCGCTCCACCACCACTGGACCCGGCACTCCACCACCACTGGACCCGGCACTCCACCACCACTGGACTTGCGCTCCACCACCACTGGACCCGGCGCTCCACCACCACTGGACCCGGCGCTCCACCACCACTGGACCCGGCGCTCCACCACCACTGGACCCGGCGCTCCACCACCACTGGACCCGGCGCTCCACCACCACTGGACCTGGCGTTCCACCACCACCAGAGCAGACCCAACCTACTGTCTCTCCCCATTGCCCTGAAGAATGTAAGCCCTCAAGGGCAGGGCCCTCTCTCTCCCTCTGTATCAGTCCATCACTGTTACCGTAGTTTGTTCATTGTATTTTTAACTTGTATGTATGGAACCCTTTCACATGTACAGCACCATGGAATTAATGGTGCTCTATAAATAAATAATAATAATAGATAACATATAGTTTTCATTATACAAGCTAAAGTCAACAATGAGGAAACGATCTGGAGAAAATATGCAAATGCAGTCTATATCCTCTTGTATATGAATCTGTACAGAGAAAAACGTAATAAGCGCTACAGGGACCCCCATTCACACGCATGACCTTATCAGAAATGGGTCCCCAATTCTGCAGGAAGGACTTTGAGGAGTGTAAAGGGAGTATATGGCTTAAGAAAGGTACAGTGATCCGGTGGATCCCTAAAGGCACCTTCACACGCCGCAATCTCGCCTGGGAATCCTAAAGGCGATATGTCACCCCCGGAGCAATCGCTGTGAAATTGCCTTACAGGTGCGGCGTGTGATTGGAAAATTTCACGGTGATAAATCGCCTCTCGGCTGTCGCCTGATTCCTGAGCACTGCCCTGAAATCAGGCGACATATCGCCGCCAAATTCCCCAATTACACGCCGCAATTGGGAAGGCTTTTGCCGGCGATTGTCGCAGGGCGACATATCACCTTTAGGATTCCTAGGCGAGATTGCGGCATGTAAAGGTACCCTTAGATGGATCAAATGAGGGAAAAGGCAGACTAGGTACAGTTCAGTTGTAAGAAAGGTATAAATGTAAGTGGCAACTTCATCTTCCTCTACCTCTACGTAGTGTGAAGACATCTATAGGACAAGCTTCAGGTTCCAGTGGGGAGGTCATTTAGAGACAGTTGGATCTGTGGTTTCAAAGCAAATGGCTGACGACCCATGGGTCGGGAGGTATGCTAAGGAAGAGGTGGTGTGAAAGGCCAGTCGGGGATTGGAGTCATAGGAAGGTCCAGGGCTGCAGTAAACTCTGGCAGATCAGAATGTGATCGCAGAATCAATGTTAAAGAGCCTTTGCGAATTTTTGGAGCTGAAAAGGGTATCCCTAAGAACAAGCAGCACTTTTCCCTTGCAGCTTTTCTAGTAGTGGTCGTAATGCTCTGCACTTAGCCAGGTTTATGCGAGAAAGGTCAGTAAGTAGTT
The DNA here is from genome assembly GCA_033576535.1 of Allobates femoralis. Taxonomy (NCBI): domain Eukaryota; kingdom Metazoa; phylum Chordata; class Amphibia; order Anura; family Aromobatidae; genus Allobates; species Allobates femoralis. The sequence continues at coordinate 80,086,702 of JARQOC010000007.1, forward strand.
GTAATGAGGCCCCAGAATCAACTGTACCTTTGTCTCGCTCCTTTCTCATGATGTCCTCAAAGCTGGAAAAAGTGGACCCTGCAGAAGACGTTCTAGGTCTTGTTGGGTCCAGGCTCTGGGGACAAAGCGTGCAATGAACCCTGTCAATTTCGAGAAGTCTTCCAGGAAGACATCACAGTAGGGAATTAGATATGTCCTATAGTGTAGGGATCAGGTCTTGTGCTCTGGTATCTCTTGGCAGTCCACAAAGTCGGATATTATTTTTTTTTATCCCAGTTTTCAGCGTCGTCCGCCATATTAAAGAGTAGCTGTATACAGTGGCGTAACTAGAGTCCAAAGGGCCCAGGTGCGAAATTTGAGCATGCCCCCCCTTCCCCCGCACGCCCACATTGGACAGATGAATGTGTGGCATCCTAGGGTCAACGTGCCACAGTAACATCACACGGGTTCCCTCCCCACAACACACTGACACTACACTAGCACCTCTAGGCCAGGAGGGGGAGCTAAACCAGCTCCCTTATATACTCCGGGTCAAGAGGAAGTAGTTAGTGAGTAGGAGTTTAGTTCAGTACGAGACAGTACTGTGAAGAGTCCAGTTCCTGGGAGAACTGAGGGAGACTGTAGTGTAAAGGGGATGCATCAGGCTTCTCTACAGTCTGCTCATCGATTCCAGGCCTAGCCAGGGTCTGAGGGAAGGAGAACTGAAGACAGAGAAACACGTTTGGGAGACTGAGTGCCATCGCCACTCGCCCCGGAGGAGCGCACAGATTCGGATACCGGATCCGAAACTGTGACTGACACACACAGCACAGTGAATCCTGGGATAGTGGAGGTTGTAGATCAACACTGTACCAGAGCGAAGCAACACGGCGGGGTCAGAAGCACACGGAAGACTCAAGTTGCCTAGCCAAAGGGGTACCTGTGAGGAGAGACAGTGCCAGCAGCTTAGCTAGAAGCAGCAGCAGGGCCACACACACAGCACAGCAGGAGGAAGCTGAGGACCCGGACAGAGTGGGAGAAACCCGGCCCCAGTACAGACTCCGTGGACAATAATCTGGTACTACATCTGCAACAAAGAGAGAAGAGCAATAGCTAATTCAATTAAAGTGCTTTTTATTTATGATCACTTTAATTGAATTAGCTATTGCTCTTCTCTCTTTGATTGTTATATATAACTGAGCGCTGACAGGGTGCTCATCTCCCGTGGTGGGTAACCCTGTTTTATGGATAAGCTTGTATTTATCTGCAGTAAAGCTTGGGAAAACTTCAGAAACGTGAGTGTGTGATCCTTGAACCCATCTCCACTATCAATCCCTTTATTACCACATCTATCATATCCACCATAGACTCTAATTACTACTGCCCCGGGGAACCAGCCTCTACCTACTGAGAGCCGTTCCATCTAAGCTGCCCAACATCATCCCCGGAGGTTCTGCAGCAGCGGTGGTCCCATTATTGACCACACACCGTGGGTGGCGTCACAACAAACATTTATCCCTTGTAAATATCCCCTTTTACTTGCGGAACCCGGCACACGGTCCGGACCAGGCCCTCCGTGACATCCCCAGCAGCAACCCGGTCCGGTACCGAGTAACCCGTCCCAGTGGGCTCCACATATGGGCACTGTGTAATGTTCTAAATCCCATAGAGACTCACGACACAACAGGTCAAACACACAGTCATACACACACACGGTCAAACATACACACACAGTCACACACACACACTGACAATCTCCCCCCCCCCCCTCTCCAAGAGCTGCAGCTCTTCAGCCTCACCACTCCCGCCGCGCAGCTCCGTCCTGTCTGTGATGAGGTCACATGACCTCATCACAGTGCAGCAGCAACAGCCGTGGGAGACTTAAAGCGGCAGAGCCTGCCAGTCCTCCGGCGGCCGTGATCAACCGCCTGGGGAGTGGCCAGACAGAGCAGCCACACAGTGACATTGATGTGCGTCCTCGGACGCACATCCATGTACAGCTGGCGCAGAGGTCGCCGTGGTCGGTGGGCTCCGTGCACCTGTACCTCCGGGCCCGGTCTCAATTGCGACCGTGGATGGTACGCCACTGGTCAAACACACAGAGTCAAACACACACACGGTCACATACACGGTCAAACACACAGAGTGACACACTCAACACAGTCTCACACATGGTGACACACACACTGACACTCCCTCCCCCTCTCCAAGAGCTGCAGCTCTAGTGCCTCACCGCTCCTGCCGGGCAGCTCCATCCTGTCTGTGATGAGGTATTCATTTTGACTGAGCTCCCTCCCCCCTCCCCCATCCCTGCCCGGAGGCCAGCTTGGGTCTCCATCTTGTTGGAGTCCAGCACAGACTTTTCCTTTTTCAATTAAAAATAAGGGCATATAAACCCATTCACATCGCACAACTCTGTTAGTCATAGTGGTAGGACCCGGTGAGATGGAAGCACCTTGTCGTTGGTCACCGGGCACTCCACAGTGGCCACTGCTGAAGCTAAGTCTTCCAATTTGCAATATATTCTAGGGCAGTGTTTGCCATAATACATTTTATCATGTTTCTTATATTAGCTGTGCAGCTCGGCCGCTCATTGCACTCATGAATTGTACACATTTAGTGCAGTGTTGCAGCAGATATCTCCTATTTTCATTAGTGTGTATTTTTTCTGCTTGCACCTGCACTTAGAGGCTAGATGCCAGTCATCCATACTATTAATTATGAGTGGACGAGACATGCAGAACATCTAGGTGAGGATGCTAGAAACCGCTTAATAATGACCTGCCCCAGGGCCGTGTGGTACCCGATTCCGGGCGTCAATTCACGGGGGATGTCACTGAGGCCTTTGTCCGGTCCAGTGGCCCTGGTGGTCGCTTAAAAGAGTCAATAGAAAAATAATAATAATAAAAATTAAAGTGATTTATGACGCCACCTACGGTTCCAGAATGGTTGCCGGTGCTGCGGATCAGTCCTCCAGGGTGATGTTTGGACAGCAAGATGGTTGCGCTCCCCGTAGGTGGAGCGGGATCCCCGGGGCAGTTCTGGTATATGGGCATTGCAGGGCATTCTATGGAGGGACCAGGAGCCGCAATAACAGTCACACACAAGGTTGACGTTTCCATACCTTTTATGGCCACTTTACACGCGGCAACAGGAAGATAGAAAACGGCAGGTGTCGGAGACAATTGTACCTTTTACCTTCAGAACACCTTGCAGATACCTGAATTACACGCAGGCACTTCAAGGTGTTTTGAAGGTAAAAGGTACAATTGTCTCCGACACCTGCCATTTTCTATCTTCCTGTTGCCGCGTGTAACGTGGCCATTACTGATGATTCAGGTATAGTCCAGGGTACAGTGTCTGATAGTACGGGTCCGGGTGGTCTGGCAACAGTTCAGGATTTCCACACTTGGCGAGTTTTGAGGTATCCCTGCTGCGCTGTGTGTGTTTTGGTCCCAGACTGTCTGAAACTAAGCCCTGATCCTCTCTTACTGTCCTCACTCATATGGCAGGTGATGAGAGCTCTGCTGCAGGCACCACTATATCCACTGCGGTCACTGGCTCTGCTAAGTGGCTGTGCCTCAAGTGCTGATGTGGCCAAGATATCTGAAGTCTCTCTGACCTCCAGTCTTTACTGCTTGGCTAACAGATCCCTTGCAGTCACAGACACCGGTGTCCAGTTTCTGGGCGCTGTTCCTCTGGGGTGAGCCGGTATGGTTCCATTCTCCCTGCTACTACTACTCCTTGCCTCCGACCCTCACTCTAGGGTCCCTCACGCAGGTCAGTAGTGCTCACTGGTACGGGCTTAGCACAGCTCCGTCACCAGGATGTCTTCACAGTCCTCCCTCGAACAGCACTCATTAACTCCGCCTCCAAGTCTGAATTTATAGGGGACCTCACCTGAACTCTGCTTGTAGAGCTCCCCCTTCAGGTCTGGGGTGGAGATGTTGTGTGTGGGCTTACCTGATGTGGAGGTCCTTCTCTGTCTAAGGTGTATCTGTGGCAACCGAACCCTGGGGTGCCACATTACTCCCTAGTTAAAGACAGTACTCCTGGATTGAGTAATACAACATTTTCAAACATTAATAATAAAAAAAAAATTGTACAAAGTCTTAAAAATCAAAAATTACAAAAACGGAAAAACAGGTGAGGAATCCAAGGGCTCAACTGGTAAGCAGTTCATACGGCGCTAGTCTTTCCGCCGCAGGCTACGAATGAATATGTACAAGAAAGTTTTTGATCACCACTGTGATCTACTGGTCCATGTTTAAATAAAAGTTCAATAAAATTGCAAAAGTTCATGCAATAAGTCCTGCAGGCACATTAAGCTTGACGGTTACGGGTTCACTTGGTTGCAATGCATAAACAAAAAAAAACATATTTACATTTCACTATGGGCGTCTTGGCTTAGGAGTCCTGGTTTCAACCTCCCACCCCCAGGAACTTGCTCTTCCTAACTTAATATGCATGGGGTTGAATCCAGTTCCCCCACCCTTCTGTACACTAGTCTTTACAGTCTGACTATTTACACACATGAACACATATTTACACTTATTCCATAGTACACTTTATTTCTCTGTACTGGGTCGGGATCTGACCAAAGCTATTATGGCTAGATCTACCCAACACTGGTGTCTCAACTGGTTGGGATTGTGTACTAGTGTCTACTGCTGGTGTCTCACTAGTGTCTGTACCATGAGTAGGCCTATGTCTTACAGGTATGCTTGGCAGCTGTCTGCGACTTCTTAGTCTTACTATAGGATTGACAAGTTCACCAATAGTAGGATTCTCTGGTACTGCAACAGGTGGTCCTTCAAGTCTCTCTTCCTGTGGTTCTTCTAAGATTTCAACAGGTTCTTCTGGTCTTCTTGGGACTTCTACTGATTGAGGGAAAGTTATTAGTGGTACTATTATGGCTCCATTGTACTGAGCCCAACTTTCAGGAAAGTCTCCAAGTACAGTCCGTATCATTCACTCCTTTTCTTCTTTTGGTATTGCTATACAGGGAATGACTTCTTTTGGTTTCAACTGTTCAGGGCATTTCTTAAGATGGTCTCTAGAAACTGCTGCTGATGTTTCTCCTTTGTCTTTGCTTCTCGAGTCTGCTGCATCTTTCCTTGCATGAACTCATTTCCTTTCACAGAAACGCTGCCCCGGAGGTCCAGTCCTGCCTGCAGAGGACTATACAATCACTGCCGCAATACCACCGACCACCGGAGGACTGTAGCGGTGCTGGTGAGCATCATCAGGTACTGCAGGTGGCGTCACAAACTTTATTTCCATTTTTATTATTTTCCTTATCACTTGACCACCAGGGCAACAGCCCCAGGCAGCCACCCGTGACTTCCAGACTGCCCGCCTGAGAACTGAGTACTCTGCCCTGGGCGAGTCACTAGTCCTCTAGACACTTCTCAGGCGTATGTTCTCTAGTTGCCCTCCAACTCAACCTTGGTGTGCTAAGGCCTCACTCCAGCTATTCTACTGCCTCTCCTTAGCTGGGTAACTCTTCTTCTGCTCACGGTTGTTCTCCTGTGTTCTAGATGATTCCCACACTATTTAAGCCCATTGGCACATGTCCCACGTCATCTACTTGTGTTCTTCCTGACCTCACTCCTTCCAAAGTGCTCCCTCTAACTCCCTTCACCACCCAGCCCCACAACAATTGTTCCTAGTGTGATCTGGGTGTCCCGGTGTAACAGGCCAGATTAACCCCCCGACCAGAATATACCCGGGGTTAAAGTGGCCTAGCTCAGATTATACCCCGGGTATATTCTGGCCTAGCCCAGTTTATACCCCGGGGTATAAACTGGGCTAGCCCAGAATATACCCCCCTGGGCCAGAATATACCCCGGGTATATTCTGGCCTAGCCCAAACTATACCCCGGGGTATAAACAGGCCTAGGCTAGATTATACCCCTCTGTATACCAGAGCAGCTGTAGATCAGGGGCCCAAGCCGTGCACAGGGCCCCAAGCAACGCATGGGGGCCCGAGGCTGCACAAAGTGGCCCCAGGCAGCAGAAAGTGGCCCCAGGCAACATACAGGGGCTCAGGCAGTGCTAGGGCCCCAGGCAGTGCAAGGGGCCCGAGGCAGCACACAGGGGCCCCAGGCTACACACAGGATCCCAGGCTACACACAGGGGCCCCAGCCAGCATACAAGGGCCCCAGGCAGTGCACGGGGTCCCAGGTGGTGCACAAGGCCACAGGCAGCACAAAGTGGCCCCAGGCAGCACAAAGTGGCCCCAGGCAACATACAGGGACCCCAGGCAGTACTAGGGGCCCCAGGCTACACACAGGATCCCAGGCTACACACAGGGGCCCCATGCAGCATACAAGGGCCCCAGGTAGCACAAAGGGGCCCCAGGTAGCACAAAGGGGCCCCAGGCAGTGCTAAGGGGCCCCAGGCTACACACAGGATCCCAGGCTACACACAGGGGCCACATGCAGCATACAGGGACCCCAGGCAGCACAAAGTGGCCCCAGGCAGCACAATGTGGCCCAAGGCAACATACAGGGGCCCCAGGCAGTACTAGGGGCCCCAGGCCACACACAGGATCCCAGGCTACACACAGGGGCCCCATGCAGCATACAAGAGCCCCAGGCAGCACAAAGGGGCCCCAGGCAGCACAATGTGGCCCCAGGCAACATACAGGGGCCCCAGGCAGTACTAGGGGCCCAAGACTACACACAGGATCCCAGGCTATACACAGGGGCCCAAGTCAGCATACAAAGGCCCCAGGCAGCACAAAGTGGCCCCACGCTACACACAGGATCCTAGGCTACACACAGTGGCCCCATGCAGCATACAAGGGCCCCAGGCAGCACAAAGGGGCCCCAGGCAACATACAGGGGCCCCAGGCAGTGCTAGGGGCCCTATGCTACACACAGGATCCCAGGCTACACACAGGGGCCCCATGCAGCACAATGTGGCCGCAGGCAGTACTAGGGGCCCCAGGCTACACACAGGATCCCAGGCTACACACAGGGGCCCCAGGCAGCACAAAGGAGCCCCAGGCAGCACAATGTGGCCCCAGACAACATACAGGGGCCCCAGGCAGTACTAGGGGCCCTAGGCTACACACAGGATCCCAGGCTACACACAGGGGCCCCATGCAGCATACAAGAGCCCCAGGCAGCACATAGGAACCCCAGGCAGCACAATGTGGCCCCAGGCAACATACAGGGGCCCCAGGCAGTGGTAGGGGCCCTACGCTACACACAGGATCCCAGGCTACACACAGGGGCCCCATGCAGCACAATGTGGCCCCAGGCAACATACAGGGGCCCCAGGCAGTACTAGGGGCCCCAGGCTACACACAGGATCCCAGGCTACACACAGGGGCCCCAGGCAGCACAAAGGAGCCCCAGGCAGCACAATGTGGTCCCAGGCAACATACAGGGGCCCCAGGCAGTACTAGGATGCCCCAGGCTACACACAGGATCCCAGGCTACACACAGGGGCCCCAGGCAGCACAAAGGAGCCTCAGGCAGCACAATGTGGCCCCAGGCAACATACAGGGGCCCCAGGCAGTACTAGGGGCCCTAGGCTACACACAGGATCCCAGGCTACACACAGGGGCCCCATGCAGCATACAAGAGCCCCAGGCAGCAAAAAGGAACCCCAGGCAGCACAATGTGGCCCCAGGCAACATACAGGGGCCCCAGGCAGTACTAGGGGCCCCAGGTTACCCACAGGATCCCAGGCTACACACAGGGGCCCCAGCCAACATACAAGGGCCCCAGGCAGCACAAAGGGGCCCCAGGCAACATACAGGGGCCCCAGGCAGTGCTAGGGGCCCCACGCTACACACAGGATCCCAGACTACACACAGGGGCCCCATGCAGCATACAAGGGCCCCAGGCAGCACAAAGGGACTCCAGGCAACATACAGGGGCCCCAGGCAGTTCTAGGGGCCCCACGCTACACACAGGATCCCAGGCTACGCACAGGGGCCCCATGCTGCATACAATACAGGATCACAGGCAGCACAAAGGGGCCCTTAACGCTGTCTCTTGCTCCCTTGTCTCTCCCCCCACCCTTGTGCTGTCTCTGACCCCGTGTGCTTCCTGGGGCCCCTGTGTGTTGCCTGGGGACACTTTGTACTGCCTAGGGCCCCGTGCACTGCCTGGGCCCCATGTATGCTGCCTGGGGCCCCTGTGGGTAGCCTGGCATTCTGTGTGTAGCCTGGGATCCTGTGTGTAGCCTGGGGCCACTGTGTGCTGCCTGGGGTCCCTGTGTGCTGCCTCGGGCCCCCATGCACTGCCTGGGGCCCCTGTGTGCTGCCTGGGGCCCCCGTGTGTAGCCTGGGATCCTGTGTGTAGCCTGGGATCCTGTGTGTAGCCTGGGGCCCCTGTGTGCTGCTTGGGGCCCCCATGCACTGCCTGGGGCCCCTTTGTGTTGCCTAGGGCCCTTGTATGCTGCATGGGGCCCCTGTGTGTAGCCTGGTATCCTGTGTGTAGCATGGGGCCCCTAGCACTGCCTGGGGCCCCTGTATGTTGCCTGGGGCCACTTTGTGCTGCCTGGGGCCAGTTTGTGCTGCCTGGGGCCCTTGTATGCAGCATGGGGCCCCTGTGTGTAGCCTGGGATCCTGTGTGTAGCATGGGGCCCCTAGCACTGCCTGGGGCTCCTGTGTATAGCCTGGGATCCTGTGTGCAGCCTGGGGCCCCTAGTACTGCCTGGGGCCTCTGTATGTTGCCTGGGGCCACATTGTGCTGCCTGGGGCCACTTTGTGCTGCCTGGGGCCCTTGTATGCAGCATGGGGCCCCTGTGTGTAGCCTGGGATCCTGTGTGTAGCATGGGGCCCCTAGTACTGCCTGGGGCCCCTGTATGTTGCCTGGGGCCCCTTTGTGCTGCCTGGGGCCCTTGTATGCTGCATGGGGCCCCTGTGTAGCCTGGGATCCTGTGTGTAGCCTGGGGTCCCTAGTACTGCCTGGGGCCCCTGTATGTTGCCTGGGGCCACATTGTGCTGCCTGGGGCCCCTTTGTGCTGCCTGGGGCTCTTGTATGCTGCATGGGGCCCCTGTGTGTTGCCTGGGATCCTGTGTGTAGCCTGGGGCCCCTAGTACTGCCTTGGGCCCCTGTATGTTGCCTCGGGCCACATTGTGCTGCCTGGGGTCCCTGTATGCTGCATGTGGCCCCTGTATGCTGCATGTAGCCCCTGTGTGTAGCCTGGCATCCTGTGTGTAGCCTGGGGCCCCTAGTACTGCCTGGGGCCCCTGTATGTTGCCTTGGTCCCCTTTGTGCTGCCTGGGGTCCTTGTATGCTACATGGGGCCCCTGTGTGTAGCCTGGCATCCTGTATGTAGCCTGGGGCCCCTAGTACTGCCTGGGTCCCCTGTATGTTGCCTGGGGCCACTTTGTGCTGCCTGGGGCCCCTGTGTGTAGCCTGGGATCCTGTGTGTAGCCTGGGACCCCTAGTACTGCCTGGGGCCCCTGTATGTTGCCTGGGGCCCTTTTGTGCTACCTGGGGCCCTTGTATGCTGCATGGGGCCCCTGTGTGTAGCCTGGGATCCTGTGTGTAGCCTGGGGCCCCTAGTACTGCCTGGGGCCCCTGTATGTTGCCTGGGGCCACTTTGTGCTGCCTGGGGCCACTTTGTGCTGCCTGGGGCCCCGTGCACTGCCTGGGGCCCTTATATGTTGCCTGGGGCCACTTTCTTCTGCCTGGGGCCACTTTGTGCTGCCTCGGGCCCCCATGCATTGCTTGGGGCCCTGTGCACGGCTTTGGCCCCTGATCTACAGCTGCTGTGGTATACAGAGGGGTATAATCTGGCCTAGGCCTGTTTATACCCCGGGGTATAGTTTGGGCTAGGCCAGAATATACCCGGGGTATATTCTGGCCCAGGGGGGTATATTCTAGGCTAGCCCAGTTTATACCCCGGGGTATAAACTGGGCTAGGCCAGAATATACCCGGGGTATAAACTGGGCTAGGCCACTTTAACCCCGGGTATATTCTGGTCGGGGGGTTAATCTGGCCTGTTACACCGGTACCTTTCTGTACATCTCTTACCTGTGAGTGGGATACTTCACCCTAACAGGGGTGTAGTAGCTCTGCGGCGACTGAATCCGCAGGAGCGCCACAGGTACACTCCCACCTGCGAGCTCTAGACTTGATTCCCTGCACATTCAACTTTGATATGATTGATGGTCATAAATCAGCTGAGAGGAGGTTAAAAAGACAGATGAAGTTCTAGGGTGGTTTCACACTAGTGCTTTTGTAGCCAGCGTCCTAATCTGGCCAAAACCTGATACTACCTGATCAGGTCTGTCTCCATACACTTAGGATGGGGACACAGGCACATGCGGTGGCATAAGGTTTACAAGGGATCCTAACAAATGCGCCTTTTTGACCTCCTCCCCGGATGCACAAAGTTACGATTTTGCGGCTGGTTAAAAAGCCTGAGGTCACCGGATGCGGCGCACTGCGGCCAAGTATAGAATGGGCTTCACTTGGGCTGGATCCAGCTTTCACAGTGAGTATGCCAAAAGCCCTTCCCATTAGGCACATCATATGTAAATTTTCAACTTTACAATGAATCAGGCAATAACACGGATGCAACCATATGCAAACGCAGAGTTTTTTTTGCCTGGTTGAACACTCAGACCAGGCATAATACCACTGTGGTTGAACAAACAAACCCAGATGCAGTCAGATGCATTTTCAGCCTGACCACACCTAAATGCAAGTGTGAAACCAGCCTTAGAAACGATCCCATCGGACCATAAAAATGAATGAGCTTACTGACTGATACTTAGTTAACTCATTTTACAGCTAGCAATAGGCAGCGCAAGCCAGAAACTATAGAACACAAACGATGCAAAATGCTTAATGAAACCCAATCACAAAAAATATGGTTTTAGAAAATGTTTTTTTCAGCATTTTGCACGTTTTCCCCACCATTGAAACAATGAGAAATTGCAAAACACAACTGTATTTTTTGCTGCATTTTTCCTGCTTTTGTGTTGAATGAAACTAACTTTATTAAACATTTGCTGTAGACAAGTGACATACCAAACATGCAGGTGAAAAATGGACAAAAAACGCAGCAAAAAAAAGCAACAAAAACACAGCAAAACCTGCTTGTTGCAGAAAAAAATGCAGCAAAAATGCAACATGTGAACATAGCTATGTGCAGATTTCTATGTCTTGGAGAACTGCTTTAAAGATATTGAAGTTCTACAGCGCCGACTGATATAAACCCAGACCTATACAGTGGAGAAAAAAGTATTTAGTCAACCACCTAATTGTGCAAGTTCTCCCACTTAAAAAGATGATAGAGGCCTGTAATTGACATCATAGGTGACCTCAACTAGAGAGACAAAATAAGTCCTGAAAATCACATTGTCTGGTTTGTCTGGTTTGTGGAAAGGAATTTGTTTCAGATTTTGGTGGAAAATAATATTTGGTCACTGTGATGAATATTGGTACGAAATATTCCCCATATTACATCCAGGAAGCAAATTGAAGACACATCTCACTCACAAGGAGAGAAGCCCCCACCCTTGCACTGGCAAATGGTAGAGTAATTAGTATGTAGATGAAAGCTGACTGTCCACACAGCAGGACCCATCCTCAACTTTGATATGCAATCAGCTAGGAAGGTATTTTAGCCAGGTGTCTTGGACTTCTGAGGAGATGTAAAACTAGGTGACACTTTCCAAATGGCAGAAGAGAGGAAATTCCTTTTCAGGCGCAGACTGGAAGGCACCGTGACTATAACCTTAATATCTCATAAGCCGTCCACCCTGTGATGCTATCGAATATAAAAATGAATTCCACACATCTAGACGGAAATAGAGCTGGTATTCACATGAATGTAGGGTGACTGGAAGCCATGTAAACAGGATATTGGCTGGTAGGGTGTTCTCAAGGCAGGCGTGTTTCACATCCAGACGAAGATAAAATCATAACTAAAAATATGAAAGTATTATCTTCCGTCTGCGATGCTCATGGATACGGCTAGGGAACATTATAGAATTCGGGTGTCCATATCTCCCCTCAGAGGGGTGGGAGATGTGAGACATCCCAGAGGTGTGAGATGGGTGGAGACAGGGGCAGCCCATACTGTATAAAAATCATCTGCCCCATCTCCACCTTGTATTTCTTCTGAATGGGCATTTTTCCACCAAGGCCAGAGATTACCCAAGGAACAGATGAGCACCACGCCGCCCTTGTGGAGCCATCAGCACTAAGGTAACTGCTCACATGTGTGTGTAATTCTGTGTATTCCATTCCTCCTTTTATTGGCATATCTGACTGTAATATTTGTAACATCTGAATAATAACTGTAAATATTAATATCTAGTGTACCATTAGGGTGATTAAATATATAAATTTAATCTTGAGTTGCTCTTTTTATCTTGATCACGATTCCCCACGTCCGTGTGCTCATATAACGCTACCTGGGTTGGTTCCTGACCCAATATAAGCCCGACCACGGACCGGACTTATATTAAAGAGGAGCTGGTGGCAGCATTTGTGCTTGGGGTTATTCGGGGTCTCTATCAGTGACGGGGTGGAGGAGATTATATGTGCTTCTAGCTGCGGGCTAGAAGACATATACCACACTCACTGAGAGGTGCCTTAATAAACCAGCACAGGCAAGGCAGCTGCGGCCCTTCTTTATCCTCAGGCAGTTCTCTGACTGACCTGGGTTTAACAGGAGGCGCTGTGGAGCTGCCAGGTTCAGGTCACGATTCACCACAAGTGGTGGCAGCGGTGGGATCAAGATAATAGTGTTGTGGACCCAACTCCCTAACACTAAGGGCTGCTGGCAGTAGCTTTGCTGTCAGGGTCCTAAGATCAACTCGACACTAGACAGTCAGAGTGCAAATATAAGGTGTGTGGGTGCATCAGGTTGCAGCGGTGTGTCAGTGACCAGGAGGTGCTAAACTGGCCCAGGGCACCAGGAGCCAAGCGCTGCAGAGGGCACTTGCTGTGGCTGATATGCAAGAGGTGGTGGAGGACACTGTTGGTCTAGGCGAGGAGGATACCATGCACAGGTCCTCAAGGAGCCAATCCCCAGTGGTCGACTCTGCAGTGGGGCCCAGACCCCCTGTCCTCAGCCCCGCAGTGGGCAGATCACCACCTGCTGGTCGCTCCAGCCAGATGGGCTCGGATGCCCTTTTTCAAGCTGCCCTGGCTCGACTTGAAGCTGGAGATCAGGGCGCCTACGAGACCCTCATGGCAGCTGCAGAGCGACTCGCAGAGCGTGAAGCTGCAGAGAGCTGTGAGGCTGCAGAGCGTGAAGCCGCCGAGCGACATGCGGAGCGTGAAGCTGCAGAGCGACGTGAGGCTGCAGAGCGTGAAGCTGCAGAGCGACGTGAGGCTGCACAGCGCCAGCACCAGCTCGACTTGGCTCAGATCAGGATCTCGCAGCCCGTTCCAGCCAACCAGGAGCCCAAGCCACCGAAGGTCCGAGCTGAGAACTTTCCCCTTCTGGAGGCAGGCGGAGACCTGGATTCTTTTCTGCTGGCTTTTGAGCAGACCTGCAGGCAGTACAACCTGGACTCAGGCCAGTGGGCCCAGTACCTGACCCCCCGTCTGAGGGGTGACGCCATGAAAGCCTTGGGGGACTTCCCTGCCGGGGAGCTGCAGGATTATGCGAGCATCAAGAAGGCCCTGATCCGACAGTTCAACCTCACCCCGGAGTCCTACCGCAAGAAGTTCCGAAGCCTGCAGAGGGGTCCAAAGGAAACCTGGACCGACCACATGCGGGCCCTCCTGAGAGCAGCTGACCACTGGATCAAAGGTTTGGAGCGCAGCACAGCCCAGGAGATCCAGGAGTTGTTCGTGATGGAGCAATTCCTGTGGAACTGTCCCGAGGACCTCCAACAGTTCATCCGCGACCGGAAACCGAAGGGGGCCTGTGAGACAGCGGTCCTGGCAGACGAGTACACCAACAACCGAGTACCTGAGACCAGGAGGACTAGCAGCAGCACCTGGAGAGGGGGTAAGACCAACCCTGCACCCGTGACCCCGGCCCCCAGAATGCAGGGGGCAGCCCCTCTATTACCCCCTGTTCCCCTCTCCAGGCTGGCAGCAGAACCCAGACGGTGTCACCTCTGCAACCAACCAGGACACTTCAAGGCCATGTGTCCTCAGCGCCATAAGACACCGTCCCCAAAAACGGCCACTGTTTTGTGTGTGGGTGGGGGTGGTGGTAGGTCCCTTGATAATTTCCAACCCGTCACCATAGGCTGCTCAGTGGCCATGGGACTGCGGGACACCGGCGCAGAGATGACTTTGGTGCGACCAGAGATGGTCTCCCCCCAGGACTTGATCCCCGGAAAGTCCCTTGCTGTCTCCGGAATTGGAGGCGTGGAACCCGCATTGCCTGTTGCCAGGGTTTATCTGGACTGGGGTGCGGGGAGGGGAGTGAGGGAGGTGGGGGTCTCTGCTAATATTCCGGCGAATGTATTGCTTGGGTCAGACTTGGGGCGGCTAGTGTCCAAGTATGTGGCCACTGACCCCCCCAGTTCTGATCCACCAGAATGTGTACAGTCCAATTTTGGGGGTGTTGATGGGGATGATGTTATTAATGATGATGTTATTAATGACGATGTTGATGATGTTTGCAGTGACACTCCACACAACACAGAACACAAAGGGCTGACAGGGAGGAGGGAGGAAGATAAAGAGAATTGTAGAACGGCCTTAGGCCAGGATCAGCCAGCTCACCTTTTGTTCTCAGAGGGCAGACAGAGGGGGCTGAGGGGGCTGAGAGCTGCAGAAGGAGCAGACACAGATGGCTGTGACACTGCTCTCTGCTGTAAGCAGCCAGGTATTGTAGCCAGGGAGTCAGCGGTCGAGGTCGGAGTACCCACAGGACATGTGGTGCTGCCAGGTAAGGCCCAGACGCTGCGCTCTGAGGAGCTGCAAGGGGTGGAACATGCCGGGGGGTATGGGGCTGTCACAGGAGAAGTGGAGCCACCAGGTGAGATCCCAGGGCAGGAACCACTCACCACCGGGATGTCAGGAGGCCAGGATAGTCCGCCTGAACCGGCGACTTGGTCAGGAGCGGAGGGGAAGCAGGCACTGCCCATGGTTACAGCAGCCATAGCCGCTGTCACCAGGAGTGGGGGTGCTGGAGCCCAGGGAACCTCGCGGAGGTTCAGAGGCTTCTCCCCTTCAGACCAAGTGGCTGCCGAGTCAGACGGAGGCCAGGAGACAGGTCCCGGGGAACTGACAGAGGATGTGGCAGTTTCTTCTTCGCTGACCACGTCTCGTCAGGGGTGTCAGGTGGCGTCAGGGGCTGACGACCGCCTGGAAGCTCTCCAGGAGCAGGTGGCACAGCTTTTCTCGGAATCTGACCACGAGCAGGTGGTCCGGAACCAAGAACGGCTGTACCAGGTAACGGTCCAGCAGGGGTCACCGGAGGTGTGGCCCAGGGACCAACCGGTACTTGTACCCACTGGCTGCCAGGAGGATGGGGATGCGGTCCCCATAACCTGTCAGGGCAGTGGGGAAGGTCTACACGGAGGCCAGGAGACAGGCCCCGTGGAACTGACGGAGGACGTGGCAGTTGCTCCTACTCTGACCACGTCTCGTCAGGGGTGTCAGGTAGCGTCAAGAGTTGACGTCAGCCTGAAAGCGCTCAAGGAGCGGGTGGCACAGCCTCCCTTGGACTCAGGCCTTAAGCAGGTGGTCTGGGACCAAGGACAGCTGTGCAAGGTAACGGTCCAGCAGGAGTCACCGGAGGTGTGGCTCAGGGACCAACATGCAGTTGTGCTCACTCACTGCCACGGAGATGGGGAGGTGATCCCCATACCGTGTTGGGGCAGTGGGGCAGGTGTTCCTACAGCCAGTCAAGGGGATGGGTGGCTCAAGCCCATAACCTGTCTGGAGGATAGAAGAATGGTACCCCCAACCGGTCAGGACTATGGGAGAGTTGTACCCATACCCTGTCCGGGTGCCATAGGGGTACCCGCTGTCTGTCAGAGTGATGGGACCTCAGTGCCCAACACCTGTCAGAGGGGCGGGGACACGTTTCCCGTGACCTGTCAAGATGAGAGGCAGGGGCTGCCCCTAACTTGTCCGGATGATGGGAAAGCTGTATCCCCGGCCTGGCAGGATGATGGGAAAGCTGTATCCCCGGCCTGGCAGGATGATGGGAAAGCTGTATCCCCGGCCTGTCAGGATGATGGGAAAGCTGTATCCCCGGCCTGTCAGGATGATGGGAAAGCTGTATCCCCGGCCTGTCAGGATGATGGGAAAGCTGTATCCCCGGCCTGTCAGGATGATGGGAAAGCTGTATCCCTGGCCTGTCAGCATGACAGGAAAGAGTTGTTACAGGCCAGTAGGGCCGATGGGAAGGTGACGTTATCCCCGGGGAGACAGCTGTCCAAGTCGCTGTCGTCCCTGGACTGAGGAGCGAGAATGCAGGTCGTACACTGCTCTCTGGGCCCTCACTCTGTCGAGGGATAACTGAACCCATGTCTGACCCAGAACAGGTCCCAGAGGGTCCCTGTGGGAGTGAGGCATGTGCACCGCTTCTGGCTATGCCTAGCCAGGGGTTTGAGACTGCACTACCAGCGAGTGCCAGTCCTGAGGTGCCAAGCCACCTCGCGGAGACGGCTGTCTCCACCACCAAAGAGAGGGTACTGTGGGATCCAGGGAGGGAGGCGGCCTGCTCCCCGATGGAAAAGGGAGTTTCCGGCAATTGTGTGGGCCCTGCAGCGTCTGCAGCCACACTTGCGCGGACGCCACTCCATCGTGGGGACAAACCACAACCACCTCAGCGGTTACACACGGTCCCCGTGACGAACGGAAGGTTGTTACATGGGAGCCTTGCGCTCCAGGAACACAACTTCGCCATTAGCCACAAGAGTGACCAGGACCACGGTAACGCTGACAGATTACACTGCCAAGGGGAGGTAGTGGACGGGCGCACGGGGAGACACAGGAATGTGCCATCCCCTAGCGCCGTCTAAAAGGGGGAGGTGTGATGAATATTGGTACGAAATATTCCCCATATTACATCCAGGAAGCAAATTGAAGACACATCTCACTCACAAGGAGAGAAGCCCCCACCCTTGCACTGGCAAATGGTAGAGTAATTAGTATGTAGATGAAAGCTGACTGTCCACACAGCAGGACCCATCCTCAACTTTGATATGCAATCAGCTAGGAAGGTATTTTAGCCAGGTGTCTTGGACTTCTGAGGAGATGTAAAACTAGGTGACACTTTCCAAATGGCAGAAGAGAGGAAATTCCTTTTCAGGCGCAGACTGGAAGGCACCGTGACTATAACCTTAATATCTCATAAGCCGTCCACCCTGTGATGCTATCGAATATAAAAATGAATTCCACACATCTAGACGGAAATAGAGCTGGTATTCACATGAATGTAGGGTGACTGGAAGCCATGTAAACAGGATATTGGCTGGTAGGGTGTTCTCAAGGCAGGCGTGTTTCACATCCAGACGAAGATAAAATCATAACTAAAAATATGAAAGTATTATCTTCCGTCTGCGATGCTCATGGATACGGCTAGGGAACATTATAGAATTCGGGTGTCCATATCTCCCCTCAGAGGGGTGGGAGATGTGAGACATCCCAGAGGTGTGAGATGGGTGGAGACAGGGGCAGCCCATACTGTATAAAAATCATCTGCCCCATCTCCACCTTGTATTTCTTCTGAATGGGCATTTTTCCACCAAGGCCAGAGATTACCCAAGGAACAGATGAGCACCACGCCGCCCTTGTGGAGCCATCAGCACTAAGGTAACTGCTCACATGTGTGTGTAATTCTGTGTATTCCATTCCTCCTTTTATTGGCATATCTGACTGTAATATTTGTAACATCTGAATAATAACTGTAAATATTAATATCTAGTGTACCATTAGGGTGATTAAATATATAAATTTAATCTTGAGTTGCTCTTTTTATCTTGATCACGATTCCCCACGTCCGTGTGCTCATATAACGCTACCTGGGTTGGTTCCTGACCCAATATAAGCCCGACCACGGACCGGACTTATATTAAAGAGGAGCTGGTGGCAGCATTTGTGCTTGGGGTTATTCGGGGTCTCTATCAGTGACGGGGTGGAGGAGATTATATGTGCTTCTAGCTGCGGGCTAGAAGACATATACCACACTCACTGAGAGGTGCCTTAATAAACCAGCACAGGCAAGGCAGCTGCGGCCCTTCTTTATCCTCAGGCAGTTCTCTGACTGACCTGGGTTTAACAGGAGGCGCTGTGGAGCTGCCAGGTTCAGGTCACGATTCACCACAGTCACCTCTCAGACCTGTAACTTCTTTAAGAGGCTCCTCTGTCCTCCACTCATTACCTGTAGTGCTGGCACCTGTTTGAACTTGTTATCAGTATAAAAGACACCTGTCTGCAACCTCAACCAGTCACACTCCAAACTCCACTATGGTGAAGACCAAAGAGCTGGCGAAGGACACCAGAAACAAAATTGTAGACCTGTACCCGGCTGGGAAGACTGAATCTGCAATAAGCAAGTTGCTTGGTGAGAAGAAATCAACTGTGGGAGCAATAATTAGAAAATAGAAGACATACAAGACCACTGATAATCTCCCTCGATCTGGGGCTCCACACAAGATCTCACCCCGTGGGGTCAAAATGATCTCAAGAACAGTGAGCAAAAGTCCCAGAACCACATGGGGGGACCTAGTGAATGACCTGCAGAGAGCTGGGCCCAACATAACACAGGCTACCATCAGTAATACACTACACCACCAGGGACTCAGATCCTGCAGTGCCAGACGTGTTCCATTGCGTAAGCCATTACATGTCTGGGCCCGTCTGAAGTTTTCTAGAGAGCATTTGGATGATCCAGAAGAGTATTGGGAGAATGTCATATGTTCAGATGAAACCAAAGTAGAACTGTTTGGTAGAAATACAACTTGTCGTATTTGGTGGAGAAAGAAAGCCGAGTTGCATCCAAAGAACACCATACCTACTGTGAAGCATGGGGGTGGCAACATCATGCTTTGGGGCTGTTTCCCTGCCAAGGGACCAGGACGACTTATCCATGTACAGGAAAGAATGAATGGAGCCATGTATCGTGAGATTTTGAGTGCAAACCTCCTTCTGTCAGCAAGACCATTGAAGATGAAACATGTCTAGGTCTTTCAACATGACAATGATCCCAAGCACACCACCAGGGCAATGAAGAAGTGGCTTCATAAGAAGCATTTCAAGGTCCTGGAGTGGCGTAGCCAGTCTCCAGATCTCAACCCTATAAAAACCTTTGGAGGGAGTTGAAAATTCAAAATATCACTGCTCTAGAGGAGATCTGCATGGAGGAACAACATACCAGCCACAGTGTGTGCCAACCTTGTGAAGACTTACACAAAACATTTCACTTCTGTCATTGCCAACAAAGGAGATAGAACAAAGTATTGAGATGAACTTTTGTTATTGACCAAATACTTATTTTCCACCAAAATTTGAAAAAAAAATTATTTCCAAATCCGACAATGTGATTTCCAGGATCTGTTTTCTCATTTAGTCTCTCATAGTTGAGGTCACCTATGATGTCAATTACAGGTCGAGCTCATCTTTTTAAGTGAGAGAACTTGCACAATTGGTGGCTGACTAAATACTTTTTTTCCCCACTGTATACAAGTTCGCTCTGTATCCGGTGCTCGTATATAAGGCGATGGATTCTATTATGTTTCGCGTTATTTTTCCTCTTTCCCGTGTACATTTCCGGGCACGGTGTTCAGCGGGAATACATCATTGTAGCGTTTGTGACAAGCAGATCTTCATAGGCTCAGCAGGTTTATTAACTCAATATTCTGCTGACGTATCGCTTGTCGGTCCGTACCGCAGCTGACAGTCTTAAAAAATACTTATTTCCAGCGTTCCGACAAGCCGCTTGTCACCTCTGCCACCGCTGTTCTCAGGTATCAAATTATACCAGGAACACACTTAAACTACTGTATTAACATTGCAGTCAATGTGATGTTATTTTTTTTTTTCAGTCTTGGTCTGTCAAAAACTCGTTACTTTGCCTGGAAGAAACGAGAACATCTTTTCTTAGGAAATGATCGCTCAACAGCGCTGACGGCTGAAACCCCAGTTGCGGATTCCTCCAGGACGGAAAAGCAGAGCTGGATGCTGATACTATCTGCACATACTGACGCTCTGGCATGGGAGCTGTGATGACCAGCTGTTACTTTGGCATTGCTCTGGCTCAGAGGGTTTTAGCATGGGGCGAGTGCCAAGCGTTGAAGGTTTTGGAGGGGCAGCCAGCATTAAGTGTTGTGCTGTCTGCCAGTTTCAGCTATTGTTTGCAGGTCGTGCCAGCTTCACGACACCGGCGGCCTCAGATGGAAACACAGCTGTGTAGTTGTGGAATTTGATAACTTTTATGTATCTCCTTATAGGTATTCAGCAACAAGAGTTTGTATAGTATTTTCACATATTTTCAAAAAGAAACATGGATGAGGCATGAGGCATGGCACGAAAAAAACAAACAATGGTTTTATATGAGAAAATTTTTTAAAAAATCTGAGAATTTTTGTAAACAGTTTCTGTGAAATGTGCTACATTTCAATACGATTTACGTAAGTGGAATGAGCCACCGTACCATGCACGACCCATTGACAGACCTGATGCTGTTTTGGAGCAAGACAGACCCTTTTTTCTTTTCCTGTATAATCCAGAAAAGGCACATATTTCAAAATGATAAAGAAAATAATCAATACAGTTATAATAATGTATAATTTATCCTGCCGCCTCCAACTCAAAAATATTTCCAGAATCCGTCCTTTCTCAACCCTCAATACTAGTGCATGCCCTGATCATCTCCTGCCTTGACTACTGCAATAATCTCTTGTGTGGCCTCCCTGCTAACACTCTCGCACCTCTCCAGTCTGTCCTTAACTTTGCTGCCCAATGAATCCACTTTTCTCCTTGCTTCTCCTCCCTTCTGCAAATCCCTTGATTGACCCCCAATAGCCCAACAGATCTAGTTTAAACTGCTATCACCGACCTACAAAACCATTGATAATCTGTCTGTGTTCATCTCCAAACTAATCTCCAGATTTCTTCCAACATTTACTCTCCACTCCTTCCAAGACGTCCTCCTCTCCTCCATACTTATCTGTTCCTCATCCAACGGCCTCCAAGACTTCTCCCAAATATCCCCTATCCTCTGGATTTCTGTGCCCCAACACATAGCTGAACTAGAGCGGGTGCAGAGAAGAGTGACCAAGGTTATTAGAGGACTGAGGGGTCTGCAATACCAAGACAGGTTACTACACTTGGGGTTATTTTAGGAGTGATCTTATTACAATGTGCAAATATATGAAGCATAGTACAGAGACCTTTCTAATGATCTTTTAACCCTTAGGCCTGAGATGGGGACAAGACTATGTCTGGAGGAAAGAAAGTTTAATCAATCACAGATGCGGATTCTTTACTGTAAGAGCAGTGAGACTATGGAGCTCTCTGCCACATGATGTAGTAATGAGTGAGTCACTACTAACATTTAGGAGGGCCTGGATGCCTTTCTGGAAAAACATAATATTACCGGTTATGTTCACTAGATTCCTTGATAGGGTGTTTATCCCGGGAACTAGTCTGATTGCCGTATGTAGAGTTGGGAAGGAATTTTCCCTGTAATATGGAGCTTATTGTCCACCCTATGTGGTTTTTGCCTTCCTCTGGATCAACATGTTAAGCTGTATATTGAATTTGATGGACTGAATGTATCTTCAACTTAAAAGCTATGAAACTATAAATATGTCTTATTATCTGCTGGACTTACAAGCTTCAAAATGAAACTTAACAACCCATCTTTTAAAAAAAAGCTACAGCTTGCAATGACCCCCTGACATCTTACCATGACCAGTGCAGCCACCTCACCACCTCTGGACGTGCGGCGTCACCACCACTGGAGCTGCCACCTCATCACCAGCAGAGTTGCCTCCTCACCACCACTGGAGCTGCCACCTTATCACCAGCAGAGTTGCCTCCTCACCACCACTGGAGCTGCCACCTCATCACCAGCAGAGTTGCCTCCTCACCACCCCCAGATCTGTCACCTCCCCACCTCTGAAGCTGCCGCCTCACCTCCACCGGAGATGACGCCTCACCACCACCAGAGCTGCCGCCTCACCTCCACCGTAGATGACGCTGTGGCGCCCCGCAACAAGTGCGTCACAGGAGGGTATTGCATCCCTGACTGAAGATGCAATATTCTCTGTCCCAGTAGTGACATGGTTAAACTCAGAGCTCCAAACCACACACAATACACTACAGGTAGAGGGCCAATCAGGTCCTGGTGGGAGGAGTGTCAGGAGTAGTGTGGGGGAAGTTAGGAAGAGAAGTTAGAACGTGGCTGGAGAGGAAGGAAGTAGGAGCAGGGCTCTGCACAGTCCGTGCAGCCCTGAAATCCAGCTCACCGGCTGGCACCACTAAGCGGTGACCAGACCGGAACCTGGGCACTACAAAACGGGTCCCAATACACCCGCGCCCATCTACAACCGGATCACTGGTTCCGAAGCTAGCAAGTTGTTCAGCACTGCTAAGCAAACCAGGAGTGGAGGGACCGCTCTACAGGAGCACCCCACCGCAGCCGCAACCAGAGTCGTCTTGCCAGAAGGAGTACCCACCAAAAGGAACCTGGCTCCCCTCACACCCGGGTTGATCACCGGCAGGGAAATTGAAGTAGCCCCCTTGAACCCGAACTTGGCACACTAAGGCGACATCGGCAACCAAGCTAGAATAGAATGGAGGAACACTGCGGAGCTCTGAAACAACACCGGTCATTGCTAAGTCCACCCGGTCCGTTACCCGTTACCTGTATACCATGTCTCATCTGCTGGATACAGTAAAATACCCGTTGCAGAGACTACCAGTGTCCATGCCTTTTTTAGAACTGTCCATCTCCGCATGTTAGAAGTAACTGAGCTGCCTCAACATCTTGTGCAGCTCCAGGCTCCGGGGATTCCCGCTCGCCCTGCGGGGAGCGTTCCATCTTGCTGCATCCCATCCCCCAGAGGCCTCATCAGCGCCGGTGAGATCACCGGAGTTCCCGCAGGTGGCATCACGACAGAATTAACTACCCCTTACTGTTCAGCCAACAACATTGATCTGGACCGCTGGTCCCCACAGCCGCAGGCGCAGTTCCGTGACAAGGAGGAGACAAACGCCTGCCCCGTGAAGTCCCGACTACGGTGAGTCAACACCTCACCACCACTGGAGATGACGCCTCACCACCACCGGAGATGACACCTCACCACCACCGAAAATGACGCCTCATCTCCACCGAAGATGACGCCTTATCACCACCAGACATGACGCCTCATCACCACCAGACATGATGCCTCATCACCACCGGAGCTGGGAAGCGTTGTAAAATGTAAAGAAAACAAAAATGGATTTATTTGGAAATCTCTTATAAGCGGCCGTCACACGCACAGATATCGCGCAAGATATCGCTTGAACGCGGCAGATTAAACATCGCGTGAGCGATGTCTGTGCGTGTGACGGCAAGATACGACGAGCGAGATCTGATCAAATCGCTAAATCGTGATCTGAGGTCCGGACCTTAGATCTGACGATGTCGGCTAAGTGGATACGCACAATCGTCACGTGTAATTGAACGATATCGTAGGAAAGGTGTTATTTGAGCGATAGCGAAATGCAACACGTAGGCGTGCCGGGTATTCACCTGTGTCACGCCTACTCAGTTGTGATTCGTGAACCCTCATGCGTTACGATTGGCTGGGGCAACCTCTGCTATTATTGGTTGAAGCTCCTGCGTTACGATTGGTTCTCACTTGCCATGGTGCCATTTTGGTTGAGCTGTCCCTTCAGCACCAATACACATAGGTGCCGTTTAGCTGATCATGCATTTTTGTATAGAATTTACGGCCACACACAAAAGGCGGGCAACTGGAAACACTCATGTATTCTTATGGGCCCAATCCAGTCTAGTCATACTCCCAACGATTTGCCGTTACGCAGTACCTAACGGTTTTTACGCCACGCACACGGGTTGTTGGTCCGTAGGTGACGTAGAAGTGTTCCTTGCCGTGTCACCGCGCTTACAGCGCGTTGTAATTTGTTTGGGCCACGCAAGCGGCCGTACTGACGTCATGATTTTAGTTTCGGTTTCATTCCGCCTGCTAGGTGCTAGCTCCGCCCCTGCACATTGCAGCACAGCCATGGCCGCAACAGGGCGCGCTGCCACGTGGAGGATGGCGGAGCTCATGATCCTAATCGATCATTGCGATCGATTGGATTATTGGGGCCACCATCCCCACCGGCACCCCAGGCTGCGTAACCTCTGCACTGTGCGCAAAATCCAGCATGCCCTGCTCCGCCAGCTGTGTGTCGACAGGACTCCGAAGCAGATCCAGCACAAGATTGCGGATCTGAAGTTCAAGTGCCCAGGCCGCATTGTGGACATCCGTGCCAGGATTGCCAGGCTGCGTGGTGAGTCCCTGTTGGACCCCACAACACATCAGCACATGTACATGTACCACACTAGACAGCAACGTCTCCAAACATATTAAGATACTGTTGTCCCCGGCCTGAACCCGCCCATGTGGTAACATATAATCTGCGTTCACACCGCCTTCACAGGTGCATATGGCTCTGCAACGTTCTGCGGAGACATCTGCAAGCCTGTGCATGCAGACGGCCCAAAAATCACCATCCATGATGCTCATGGTGTCAGCACATGCTTGCACACACATCTGTGCTCCCAATGGCCCCCATGACTGATCTGTGTGCATACGTACCCATGGCCACAGATCACACACTCCCCTCCACACCAGGAATGCAACCTGTAATGGTGACCAATGGGAGTGCATGCCGGTCTGCATGCATCTGCAGACACCGTGTCTACCATGACAAAGGCTAGGCCCCTGCCCCGCTGTATGCAGAGGCTTGCACATGCCTGGGGCCCAAAACGGGGGGGGGGGGCTTTAAAGGGCATGTGCAAGTGTGAGTGAACCCAAATGTCAAGGGGGGGCCCCTACACTTTGGCGTTGTGGACCAACTCACAATCCCAAAAACATAATTTCCCCTCTTTTTTAAAAGATAGGGGAACAATTATTTTGCAAAGTTTTTAACCTAAAACCTTCATCATTGTGCACAAAATACAGGTACTAGGATTCTTCTTCGGAAGAGGGCCAGCAGTCCCCCCCTGCTGGGGGCCCCCCCGAACATACCGGGGATTTCCGGCGCCAGGGACATCATCCCCCCCGAGTCATGGTGGGGATTAAGGGGACGACCTGCCACGCTGCGGACCATGAGGAGAGTGAAGAGGGGTCCGGCCAGGGGGGGGTGCCTTTCCGAGGGGGGGTTTTTCAAAACCCAAATCCTCCCAGCCATGGATGGGGGAGGATGATTACATGCCCTCCACCACCATGCCCACAGGAAAGGGGCCCGGATGCTTTCACAAAAAGGCTGATGGGGATGATTTTGGGGACCCTCCAGCCCCCGGGGCCCCTTTTTGCCAAACCCGGCCATTTTCATGTGGCCACAGAGCCCAACCCCCCCCGTTCCCCCCCCTGCCCCACCTTTTCTAGCCCTTTGGGTAGCCCAGGGTTCCCCCATGTCCCCGGACACGGCTGATGAAAGGGGGATATGTGGGCG